>CABHPQ010173086.1:0-42543 GCA_902168405.1 Peromyscus aztecus | reverse complement strand
GGAAGCAAGGAAGGAAGGAAGGAAGGAAGGAAGGAAGGAAGGAAGGAAGGAAGGAAGGAAGGAAGAAAGAAAGAAAGAAAGAAAGAAAGAAAGAAAGAAAGAAAGAAAGAAAAAGAGAGAGAAAGAAAGAAAGAAAATTAAGAACTTCAAGGGAATGAAAATAGGCAGAGATAATTTATCATAGACTTTAGGGTTCTTGGAAAAATCCTAGAGGAACAACAGCTTAAATTCTAGAAGAAAAAGAAACATTGGTGGAAAGCTGTTAACAAATCTGTGAAAGCTGGAAAAAATAATATTCCAAATATAAAATTTCTATGAACTGAATATAGCTTTCTTTATCCAAGTCATGTTACATAAGGCATTATTTAAAATTCCCCCACAAGAAAACTCTTTGGAAAAAAAAAGTTTAAACTCACTTGAAAATAACTATTGAATTTCAATTAGCATTCAACACTGCTATCTCTAGGTCAATATGAAATAAGAATAATTAATCTTGCAAGCATATAATATAAAAAATGATATCAACTCTAAAATTTGATAAATAAATCTTAGGTTTATCCTGTAACAGATTGGGGTATTAAATCTCAGAAGCCTTCTGAGAACCAAGTAATCTAATTGACACTGTCATTAATCTTTACTCTCAAGAATGCAGTACTCTTAAGGACTTTTGAGAAACTAAAACTTATATGCATAGTTAAGAGACTTGTAGGTAAGCAAAGTTATTAAAAACAAGACACAAAGGCTACATGTTTTTGGACTGCTGTTACTAGCTCCAACACGAACAGTGTCATTTGTCAAGATTCTTGAGGCTGTTTAGAACTTTGCTTCCTAATGGGTGTGTATGATAATGGACTCATTTCTCCATTATCTACGAGTTTCACACTCTGGAAAATTACCTTCAGTGGTAAGTCCATTCTCCTCTAAGCTGGTAAAAGTCTTCTCACCTTTGAAGGTCGAAGAGTCAATCATATAATGACAAGTATGTCTGCTTATAAAATTTCCAGCGACAACATCTAATTATTTTAAGATTATTTGTAGATTTAGATGAATCCAACAGCATATGTTAACCTTTATTGCCATCTTTTCTTATACTTGTAACATCTGCTAGAAAAGCTTTTTTCTGACAGTAAAGAATTGAAAAAAAAGTACATCATATTCAGACTAATCTAGACCACTAAAGCCCTTGAATCTATAGCTTTCATATAGATAAAAGATACAATGTATTTTAAAATAAAATTGTTATTTTTATAGGTTTTCCCAATTGTAAGTTTATAAAATAAAAGTAATGAATTTAGACTACAAAGGTTGTTAGTCATTAATAATGGCACCAAACAAGCTATCAGTGTTTTCATGTGACAGGCTAAGGGTAAAGTACTAGCAAGAAGTTAGGTAAAGTTGAATAAGAAATTTAACACAAACCAACCATTTTCAAAAAGAGACAGTGACCTATAGACCAAGCCCTGCCCTAAGTTTTCTGTGCCCTAGCTTGCTCACCTGTTTACATATTGTTTGCACTGTTTTCATATTACAAATGGCAGAACTGACCAGTTCAGTTGACATTACAGGGCCCATAAAACCTACTATACCCACTGTATTGTATTCACAAATTCCTACCTTTGGAAAACATTTTAATTTTAAAATTCTTGAGCCAGAGAAACCTTCAAACACACAATTAGAACCAATCACTTCATCATTTCCTTCTTTTCTGAAGATTCACTATTCAAATCTTAGCTCACATGGAAATTTTTCATTTTTTCCCTAATAGGAATCTTGATTGACTCCAATGTTATAAATGTGAAAATCTGGAGAAAAAAAAATAACCTAGCTGCTTGTTTAATGAAGTTTAAAGTAGATCACTTTAAATTTGTGAAATTTGGCCAGTTTATCCGCCTGAGCACAATTCTTGGGCAAAAGGCTATCACTTTCTGAGAATTTAGTGCTAAAAGCTCCAATTATTTTCTTACTTGTTCAGGATTCTGAAAAATGTAAGAATAACAGATCAAGACCAGTCAGGGTTAAATGACACATTTCCATGCTACATCAGTAGAAATAAAAGCCAGATCTTGCTCCTCATTGAAAGGTTTCCATGTACACTGTCTGCCAATTTTCCAAAACAAAATGCTACATGAAAATCAGAAAAGTTAAGCATGTGTGGAATTAGATGTGCTGGGCAGTTCGACTTTATGCTTTCTTTGTAAATGTGGCTTACTTTCAGGGCGTTAGGGCTGAAGTGGGGGGTGAGGATGAGGTATAAGGTCTGGGTTCTCTTCAGGCTCCTTGTTGCATGCATGGCATTGTCTGTTCAGCATGAAGCAAGTGAGATTAATTGACCTAGAGCCGTTGCCAAAGTAAGGCCCCAAGGAATAGCAGAAGACTCAATTAACTCCAACATTATAGCCATATTAAGGACTCCATTTTACTATTTTTTTTCTACTCCTTTTTTTTTGTGTCAGCCATGCTGCTGTATTTAAGTGGAAGAAAAAAAAAACGACAAAATTATCTTCTAACGTAACTGGCTAAATCTTTAATTCTCTCCTCCTTCCCTCTTCCCCTCCCCCTTCTCCCTCCTTCTTCTAAGACAGGGTCTTCTAAGATAATCCCAGCTGTCCTGAAACTCTCTGTGTGCCACAGGCTGGCCCAAACTCAGAGAAATCTTCCTGCCTCAGCTTTCTGAGAGCTAACAGTGCAGGGATCCCTCATCAAGCCCAGCTGAAACTGGAGTCAGTTTCTTACTGACTTTCACTACTTTGTATGCTTTGAACACAGACATTATGCCGACCATCGTATGAAATGAAAGGCTTACATTTATGTAGGTCTCCTAGTTGGTGTTTCCCTGTAAGATTTGCTCACTACTGGTGATCGACTTGCTGCTGATGACATTTAAAAGCAACATGTTGCCTTTTCCTCTGTGCATCCTCCAGAGATCGACTCTTCCTCTTGTGTTAATTTTATGTTTAACTTGACTGAAAACCAACTGTGCGGATATTGGCCACCATTATTCTGGGTGCTTCTGTGAGGGTCTTTGTGGATAATATCAGTGTTTGAGTTAGTAGACTGACTATAGCAGAACAAATCATGTAGTCTTTTGAAATCCTGAAAAAAACAAATAGGCCAAGTCTTCGCTGAGTGAGGGTAAATTGCGTCTGCCTGAGCCTTTGGTATGTGACCTCAGATATTCCGACCTTTATATTTTACTGGACATTGGATCTGCCTGGGTCTTGAGCCCGAAGGGATTACATTATCAACTACCCACTGACAGCTTGTTTGTTGATGCTGTGGTGTGTGTGTGTGTGTGTGTGTGTGTGTGTGTGTGTGTGTGCATGTGAGTGTGTCTGTGTATTCTATTGACTCTCTGGAGAACTACAGACAATACACACCTTGCTTAGAAGTCATATAGAACGATAAATGTAACTGCCAATATATCCATCTGAGGCTACCTCCAGTTCTCTCTCTCTCTCTCTCTCTCTCTCTCTCTGTTCATCTTATGTACTTCTCAAAAATTGGGCCTAATTGTCCAATTTTGCTTAGAAATCTTCATTAATACAGCATGAAGGGTCACACTAGCCACTATAAGACATGAGAACAATTTCTGACCCTTTGATCCTTTTCCAGAAACTCCAAACAATGATGCTAGAACTATATTTTTATTTATTATTTATTATATTTATATATATAATATATTTATTTATTATTATAGATTTTATTTTAACATTTTGAAATTCTATTGTATTTGGTTCTAGTTATATAGTATCTGATAAAATAAATTCATAACACAATTTTTTTGCTATTTATTTGCTCCAGTTTTTCACTACTGAAAATGATAGTGTAAGAGTTCTTAAAATTGTGCCATTCAGTCAACATTATTTTCTAATAGCAAATAATGGGAGGGAAATTTCTGACTCATAAAAATGAAAATTTAAAAATTATAATATATTATTAACAAGTTGTCCTCACGAGTGTCTATTTTGTTTTGCTAAATTTCAAAATTATATAATGTCCTCAAATATATTTGTAAGAAGAAATCAAAGGAAGGATGAAGCATTTCAATATTGATTATATTGACAAAAAATCAACTTTTCCACACTGATGATGAGAAGGAAAGGGGAAAAGGTTAAGAAATATACATGTACACTATTTCCCCCCAAATAGTCATTATACAATGTTGAAGAATGTAATGCTATATTAACAAAAACCCTAATATACACTCACACTGCACCACTCTGTGTCTCTGTCTGTTTCTTTCTCTCTCTCTCTCTCCTGACCATAGTCAGACATCATGAGTCTTTAAGTCCTCACAATTCTTTATACTTAAATACATATATTCTGGATGATATTAATAAATAGTCCACACCTTCTAAAAATGAGGACTTTTAAACTATAAATAGTATGATTGTTATATCCACAACTCGGTTCCTAATATCTTATGTTATCTGGTCCCTATTCAAATGTCTCCAATCAGCTCTGACATGGTTTTAGACTTTCTTTTTGGTGTTGCCAAACGAGGATTTAGTCAAGCTTCATGTGTTGTATTTGGTTACTGGATTCATTATTTTTGTGTCTCAAAGTATGCCCCATAAGGACAACTTTAAGGAGGAAAGATTCATTCCAACTCATGATTTCTGAGGATTTTATTCTGTCATGATTGGAAGTGCATGATGGAGCAACTCAGTTCATGGCGGAGTGTGGCAGAGGCTGTTCATATGACTATAGACCAAGAAGAAGCAAGAGCAAGGCAGGAACCACAGATTTCATATCCCTTCAGAGACTCTCTCCTAATGACGACTTCTGCCAGCCAAACAGTATCACCTGCCACAGAACTCAGGATGAGCCTGTGATGACATTTCAAATTCCAACCATAAGTTACTATAGTTTGTTAAATTCTTTTCAATACTGACTACACTGCATAATACCAAAGCCACTAGTTCATTATTCATGTACATATAATTTCTTAAAAAGTAAGAATATGAAGGGGCCAACAAATGGATCAGAGGGTAAAGGTGCTTGCTGCCAAGCCTACCAGCCTGAGTTCAATCCCTGTGTCTCACGTGATGGGAGGAGAGAATCAACTCCCTCAACGTGTCCTATGACCTCCACAAATTGCTGTGGCATATAATTATGTGTGTGCACATGAACAAATAAATCCAATTTAAACATTTTAAATTACTTAAGATTTAGAAAATGATTCTGAAATGGAGGAGAAATTAGACTCTGTCCTCAACCAGTAACTTTTTAAAGAAATTTATAAAACATAATCAATAAAGTGTCTGTATTGTCCTAATGTGGTTCAGCAAATGGGGAAACATACATTGATAGAATTCTACTAAATTTCACTATGAATAGTGAGAGTCCGGCAAGTAAGACAGAATTGATCCTTCCCTCCCTCAAGATCTATCTTAAGAACACTACTGTAAGACTTTTAATCCAGTTGCATATAAAAAGACACTATTTCCCATTGGCCCCCAGCCCAGGTCCTAGGATTTACCTAGGAAATGGAGCAAGCTGGTATTTCTCACCCTCCTTCCACATAGTTTCCTGTGTTGCTGAGTTGGTTGCAGCTATTTGGAATCTCATTCATCTTTCTCCCAGGCCACAGTTGTAAGGGGAAAGTCCTAAACCAAGTAGAGAATACCTGATAGTTTCTACTCCAGCTTATAAAACAGAGCTCTTACACTGGGCAGAGCAAGCTATGAGAACCAAGAGTCCATGTCCCATTGATGACTGCAGGGATAACAGAGGTGTGGCTCTGGGAAACATCTGTTGTTCCACCTTTGGCCCTTGTGCAGTGGTAGTTATTCTGTCCAGATGAGAGAGAGGTAGGCAAGATAAGCTTTCAGATCCAAGAGATGAACAGATCTGAAGGGACTTATACTATTTAGAATAATGAGTGGAGAAGTCATTCCTAAGGGTATTGCCAGAAGCAATAGAAACTTTGGTAGAAGAGAAGGTTCAGAGCTTTAGTATGTGTAAGAGTTGAAACATCAGAAGATAAACATACTGAATTTGGGAAGAAAGATAATGAAAGTCTTATTGTTATAGTCACTGTGAGGATAATAAAGATTATGTCCAAATTCCAAGTTGTTCTTACTGAATAGGAGGAGGACACAGGGTAGATTTAGAATATTCCCAAGCCATGTACAGATCCATTAGCCGAAGACCAGTACTGTATGAGCACTAGTTAAGCATAACCTTCTAGTAACCGTTAATTGAAAAAGAAAGTATTTGGAATCAAGGGAAGCTCCAAGGAAGCTAGGTTAAGAACACATCACAGGCATTTTTGGCTATAAGGAACAGTGAATGAACAACCAATGCTGTAAGCTCTGTGAGTACAATAGGAAACTTCTCTTCTAGTCCCTGGCTAATAAGCTATGATAGCAGCTTCGAAATTTGCACATATCCAGTGAAAAGGGTAAAACACTAAGTAGCTGAGAGGATTAAGATCAATCCCTGGTAAATAATTAGCTTATGTTGACCCCACTATGACCCCTGAGTAGTCAGCTTGATTAAAAGCAAGAAAACAAAAACCTCATCAGAGACATGTGAGTCTGAATACCATGAAGAAAGAGGAATAGTTGTTGATTGGATACATCCATTCTCATGCAAATGATAAGAGCAAATTTATGGGATGGGAGGATCAGTATTCACAGGTGTTGCAATGTGTCATTTCGAATGACCCATTTCTGGCTGGAAAGATGGCTCAGTTCCCAGATGGTAGCTCTCCACCATCTATTACTCTAGTTTAAAAGGATCTGTTCACGTCTATGGCCACCAAGGATAAGTGTGGTGCACATATATATATGCAGGCAAAACACTTACACATATAAAAGTAAATAAAAATAAAAACATAATGCCCCATTTCCAACAGAATACTATATGATAAGGGAAGAAATAGTAGGCCTGATTCCAAAAGGGGAGCACAGGCTTGTCAAAGAAAGAGCTTTGCAAGGGCACAAAATATTGGCGTTGGCAGATGAACTCTTCAAAACAGCCACCATAAGTATACTCAGAGATTAAAGAAGACCAGGTCTAAAGAACTAAGGGAGTTAGGATGCCTGCCAGTGTTTCACCAAAAATGAGTATTGATAAAGAAGTCATAAAAAAACAATTCATAGTTATGCAATTCAAATGTATAATAACCAAATAAAACCATACAAGAAACAAAACAAAACAACTGAACGTAAAATGGATTGATAGAATTTTATCGAGGAGAAATTGAATAAACTGAGCCTGAGACAGATGTGGTCACCATTAAATGTAGTAATACATTCACACTAAGAAAAAGGGGGCCAGATGAGTGAACCCGAGCGGTGGCGCGGAGGCTAGGGTCTCTGCCTCTGGACCCGGAGGTGCCGGGTTCGAGTCCCCGACGATGCATCTATGCATCGGAAAAAAAAAAAAAAAAAAAAAAAAGAAAAAGGGGGCCAGATGAGAAAGGCAGAAATATTATTTGAAGAAGTTATGGCTGTAAACCTTTCCAAATTTGGTAAGAGACATCAATAAACATCCAAGAAACTCAAAAGAGTCCAAATATGAACACAAGGAAATTAACACCCAGATAAATAGAATTTAGCATGTTGATGTTAGGATAAAAATATTGAAAGTGACAAGAAAAGAGATACCACTTTTAACAGAAGCCAATAAGATGATCAGTGTACTTTTCATCAGAAACAAAGGAGTCTGGAGATGAGGATATGCTGGATAATATACTCACGAGCTGACAGTAAAGACTATTGATGAAGAATACTTACATCCAGCAACACTGTATTTGGAAATTAAGACAAAGACACCCTCAGAATACCAAGCAATCACAGAGAACTTGTTTCTCCCTGACCTACTTTATAGAATTAGATCATAGGACTGAAGAGATGACTTGGACACCAAAACACTCGCTTTTCTTCCAGAGGACCCAGGTTCAATTCCCAGCACCTACATGGCAGCTCACAATCATCTGTAACTCCATTTCTGAGGAATTTAATATTTTCTTCTGGCCTTCAGAGGCACCAGGCATCATGTGGTGCACAGATATACATGGAGAAAAAAACATCCATATAAGTGAAATAAATGAAAATGATAGCTCATGAGTTTAACTGTCAAGAAAAATCTATCAAAAGGTAGTAACCGCTATTTCCTTACTTCACTAATGTCCCAGTTAGCATTGTCTGCCTGAGAAGCCTAGAGTCACATGAGAAGAAGGCCTTATTTGAGGAACTGTCTAGTTCAGACTGGCCTCTGTGCATGTCTGTGAGGGTTACCTTGATTTTATGTAGGAGGGTCCAGACTACTGTGGGTGCCACCACTGACCTAGCCAGGTGGTCCTGGGCTAAGATAACTAAACACAGCCTGTGAGTGAGACATTAAGCAGCATTCCTTCCTGTCTGCTGTAATTCCTTAGCTCTGAGTAAGTTCCCTGATACTTCCTGGAGTAGCAGGAATCCTGCCTTCAGGTTTCTGCCTTGAGTTCCTGACCTTCCCTCAAAGCACAAGGTAAAATAAGCCCCCAGTCCCTTTAAGTTGCTTTTGGTGACAGTGTTTCATTACAGCAGCATCAAGGACACTAGGACACTTCAGTCTCTGCCAGTGTGGTGTCATTCCATGGTCCCGGAGATGATGCGAATGCTTGCTTATTTGTGGATTTAGTCTCAACTAAATTTCTGAGTTTAAGAGCACGAGATTTCATAGTGCACACAAGTGCCTCGCTCTTCTAGTGCCCAAGGGGAAGAAATAGATCTTCATGTAGGAATCAGCCTAGGAGTACTGAACACTAGGTATGGAACATTTACTCTAAAAACAATTCCTTGTCCTATTACCCGTCCAGCAAACAGCAGGATTGCTGATATTGACCTCGTTGGCTTAGATTATTAGTTCAGCTAAAACCAGACCATTGTGGTCTTGGGAACAGAGGGCTCTTCCTGAAATGTGCCAGGCCCTGCCTGATCCCAGGGACCTGATGGTCCTACATTTGGATATTGCTACTTATCTACTGTTTTATTCCCAAACCCCCATTCACAACTAAGATTGAATTTTTGCTCATTCTTAAAGTTGAGTGCAAAAATACTTATCTGATTAAAATAAAGAAATGTGAAAATATTTTGTCCCGTATCCTTGAATATTAGAGAGGATTGTTCATTTCCTTCAGGCAAACAACTCATTCTTTTTGTGGCTCCAAAAATAATTTTAGGTAGTGCCCAATGATGTATAAATATAAAAACATAGAGCTTAGAGTGCTGAAAGGAATATTTGAAGAGTGCCAAGAAAATAATGCAAATCTAATCCAATCATAGCTAAGTAGGAACAAATAGTAGAAGCCTTCCCCCACCTCCTTTGAATCCTAAATATTATATAGCATGTGCCATCAAGTTCAGCTAATTGAAAGTTAGTCCACTGAACAACTCTTGTTTGTTTGTTTATGTCAAGCACAAATAACTTCTAGAATAGTTGCTTTCCCGGAATACTGTGCACATCGTGTGTCTGACAACAAATGGATGACTCGGTGCATTTGCCGATGGGGTGGGACAGCAGGATGGAAGCAGAGCACCATCTACTTCAATGGCCTGAAGGGAAAACTCAGCTGATTCACTTCTCTGTATAGTGTTTTGTAAGTCGAACATACTCGATGGTTGGAGCTAGAGGACAAAATATTCCCAACTGGCCTGCAAACAGGACAAGAACAAAGCCAACCATGTTTGAAGGCCTTTCTTTCCTTTGTTAAGTTACTGAGCTCTCTCATGACATCATATGTTTTATGGACAACATAATCTTCTTTTGGTTTTCTACTTAAACCTTCATAACACCTTAAGGCACAGAGATGCCGCTAGGCTAATTTTAGAGATGCAGAAACTGAACTCATGGTTTTTCTAGAAAGTAGAAACAATAAATGAGAACTCAAGAGCAGTTCTTTCCTCTGAAGAAGAAATTTGCAATTCTTGAGTTCTGTGAGGTCAACAGGAGAGCTTGTAAAAATGTAGATTTCCTGTTTATATTCCAGGTCTACATATTGAAACTTTTGTAGGCATCTTAATCATGTATGTAGTGAGATCTCAGATGAGGATTACGTGCATACTCAGAGACTATATTTTGAAGAACAGACTGACCATAGGAATGATTTTGGGATTTTTAATATAAATAAGGTGCACTTGTGTGCATATGCAAGATTTATTACTTAAGCTTTCATGTTAATTTTTTTCTTTCTCTTCCAAGTGTTTGATTGGTATCAGTTGCAAATTTTAGTTAATGAGAATGACTTAATGGGTAAAGGCACTTACCACCAAGCCTCACAATCTGAGTTTGATTCCCAGGGCCTACCTGGTGGAGAGAGAGAACTGAAACCCACAACTTGTTCTCTGCATCCCAAATGCATGCGACAAATATGTGCATATATGTGTTCCCCAGTAAATAAAAAAAATGCAATAAAAATTGAAAACCCAAACTTTAGTTAATATTCTATTTTCCATTATCTTGGTTCCCAGGGTTAAGTATGTGTAAAATAATAAGAGAGATTTTGGAAAATAAAAACAAAATATTTCAAGTCCCATAGTCGCTGGTGAAAGTTATTCTCTTGTTTTACACTTAAAATTTGCACTTGAATATTTCCAAATTGGATGAAAAGGGAATTCAGAAAAAGAGAGACTTTCTGCATGAGTAAGGGCAGAGGATAAGGGCACAGTGAGTAGAGCTGTGTGGGCAGAGGCTGGTAGGCTGGGAGTCAAAGCCTCTTAGAGTCAGAATTCCCTTTCATGTAACACAGAGATGAAGGCCGGGGCAGCATCACAGCATGTCCTGGAGACTTCACTAACATTCTTGTTTAAACCGATGCTCTTCTGTATTCAGCAAGACTTGACCCAGAGGTACAGAGTTCTATTTCATACCGTCCACAATGAAATGCTTCTAAATATTCAGAGCATGGGTTATTGCTTACCTCTAGTACAAGTACTAGTAAAAAGCTTAGCCTCAGAAATAGCAGAAAGGAGGAGAGCTCTCGCTCCTGACGGAGGGATGATAAGTGGGGTATGTCTAAAATTGTCCCTTGGCCTGGGCCTTTCTCGGAGAGTGCTACTCTGGTAATAAGAGCTCTCATGGTCTGCCATTAGAACACACTATTTCACAATTAACAAGGCCTTCGACTTATTCTAATCTAACCTGTCCAGTCTCATGCCTGATTCCGCCAGGTCTGCATGAAGTCTGTGGGCTTTTCTGTTCATCTAGGATAGCTACCTTTAGTTAGGTGTGTGGCACAATCCAGAACTGCATAGAACTCAGCAGCTCAGGCATGCTATGCTCTAAAAGCGTTCATTTATAAAACACCAAGAGTTTGCAGGATTTAGAGATTCACCACTAAACAAGATTTTCATCTCCACATTTGCCAGAATTGGCTCTTTCTCTGTCCACACTCAGCCAAGGAATATTTTCTGCTAAAAATCCAAGCTCACTTCATAAATTCAATTAAAACTGGAAAGACTCATTTGTGTGAGGGTCTCTACCTTTGTGCCTCACAACCTTTAAAATGAGGACCAGCAGGTTGGCCCAAGGGTTGAAACTCAAGCCGTAACTTAGGTTCAATGCCTGGGACCCACATGGTGGAAGGAAAATACCAACTCCCACAAGTTGTTCTCAGACCACCACAGGCATGCCAGAGCATGAGTGTGCATGCACAGAAACATAAATAAATACATGTAAATATTGCTAAAATAGAAAACAAAATGTCGTAAATAAATTAGATAAAATAACCAATTAACACATCTACTGCATAGTAAGCCACACCATTGTTATTGTATTTGTTGTGATAACAACTTTATTTGTAAATATCTAAGTACATAAGTCAAAACTTCTACACTAATATACACTGGCTAAAATATTACTTCAGTATAAATCAAAATTGTCAAGATTTTACTGATTCAGATATTATAAAACATTTTCATTTTCTTATCATCATGGAAATATCAATTCATCACAAATATGATTTTTAATATATGTTATAAATTTTTAAAACCTGAAAAAGAAAAGAATGATTGCTGAGAAGGATGCATCCTCATAATGACATGATTCATCTGACTCTTTAATTCATTACCAAGATGGTGTGTAAACTACTACTGCAGTGTGCTCTACCCTCCTAGTGCTCCGACCTTTTAATTTAGTCCCTCATGTTGTGGTGACCCCTAACCATAAAATTATTTTCATTGCTACTTCATACTTGTATTTTTGCGACTATTATTGATCGTCATGTAAATATCTGCTGCAGGATATCTATATGCGACCCACAGGCTGAGAACCACTGTACTACAGTGTCTTAACTATTCTTAAGGGATAAACTTTTATGTACAGTGCTCAGTGCACTGTGGTATGAATTTTAAAAATGAATTGATGATCTTTGTCAGGAAGATAAAATCTACAGCTAACTCCTTTGTTAGCAACAAACCCTTTCTAAGAAATTCTCATAATTGCAAAATCTGAATTTCTCATTTTTTTGTTCTAAATTTTCATCTTAATAACCAAACTGAAAATGAAAATCTATTTTTTTATTAAGTCATGTGCTCCTCCTGTGTATTTAAACCTGGTTCAAATATGAGTAACCCATGGAAATAAAATACATTTAGGAGTTGCCTTTCATATACACATGGATGCTAGAAATTGCAATATGCCCAGGCCAGAATCAATAAAATAGGATTAGTTGATTTTTCAGGTTTTAATGGTTCATATGTTATAGATGCAAGTCAATCAGAAAATTGCTTCCAGTAAAATTTTGTTACCAGATAATAAAATGAACTCATTAGGAATCTACAAGACAGATAGCAAAGAACAATTAAGAACTCTCTTTGCTGAGTTGGACTTAAATAAAATCTTCACTTAGTCTTTGGAAGAGTAGCTCTTTGCAATTAATTAAATCTAGAATTTTTTTTTTTTGTTGAAATCACCACACTAGCTTAGGTTTTATTTTTTGCAAGGCTGTGAGAAGTGTTATCGCTGCTTCAACACATATAGGACACAGCACATAAAAATGTATCTCATGCTTTGTGAACAGAAACAAAAGGCTCAAGCATTAACAATTATATCGGTGGGAGTTTTTGCATTAAATTAAGCTTGGAAGAAGGAAGAAAAGTTGGCTGTAAACAAGAAAAATATTTCTCTTAAGACAGTTAAATGTTAACGAGGCACATTAATCAAACTGTGATGTAATGCTCAGCAAAGTCAGCTATAAAAAGTGTTTTCCATGACTTTTCTACCTTCACATTAATTTTTTTCACAGTAAAAACTAACTGCCTTATATAGTGAAAGGGAAGCACCTAACCTGATGTGTAATTTCCTTTTGAACCGCAGAACCTGTAAAAATTGTGTGGGAGAGAAATTAAATGCCATCTTATCTTTTATGGCAGAAAACCTTAGCATTTTTGGATACCTGCTTGTTTTTTTTGAGGGCAAATCTTCCACTTCCCTCACTCTCTCTCCTCTTTCTCTCTCCTAGTTAATTTCTACTGAAAATGCAGTGCCTGGGATATTTTGGCAGGAAGGAAGAGAGGAAGTAAAAGCAGTAGGGGTGTGGGGGAGGTGGGAGGAAAAGGAACAGAGAGGAAGAAGGGAGGAAAGGTGGCTTTATGTCAGAAAATCAAGTCAATAAACTTTAGGAATATTATATCTATCTATCTATCTATCTATCTATCTATCTATCTATCTATCTATCATCTATCTATCTATCTATCTATCTATCTATCTATCTATCTATCTATCTATGGAATACTATATATAATATATATGTACACACACACACATATATATATACATGTATATATATATGGAATTCCCAAACAAAAAGAAAAAAAAAACAATTTTGGAATGCCTTTAGGAAGTGTACTTTGCAGCTCATTAAATTTAGAAACTAGTAAAAAACAAACACGATCTCAAGCCACAGATACCATTTCATGTTTTAATCTTGGGGAAATTACAACTTTTGCTAATTTAAATAAATAGTGAAATAAATGTCCTTTAAGTTTTAGTCTCATTCAAAATTGTAATATACTGTAAAAATGAAGAATAGCTTTAGGAGTGAAATGCTGATGGTCTTCCTGTGTAATATTGCTCATGGTGTTGTGTGTGTGTGTGTGTGTGTGTGTGTGTGTGTGTGTGTGTATGTGTGTGTGCAGATGTGAATGACACACATTGAGGATCTGAGGATGATCCAGGATGCCCTTCCTCAGGAATCTTCCACCATTTTGTTGGAGACAGAATACCTCACTGGCCTGGGGTTTTTGCCAAGTAGGCCAAGTCACTTGGGTTGAAATCTTTAGAGAAGCATGTATCTCTGCCTTCCACCTCACCCACCCCACCCACCTCATCCACCCCACCCACCTCATCCTCACCCACCTTACCCTCCTCACCCACCTCACCTTTGCTGGGATAATAGATATGTATCACTGTGCCCACTTTTTAGGATTTTTCAATTTTATTTTTCAGTTTAAAATTTCTCATTAAAATATAATTACATCACATCACTTCCCCCCTTCCCTGTCCTCCCTCTAACCCTTCCTATATCTTTCCCCTTTTAATCCCTGTCAAGTCTGTCCACCCCCTCCCTTCCAATTGATGGCCACTTTTCCTTTTAAATGGGTTCTGAGGTCCTCACACTGTGGATTCCAGCCGAGCCATCTCTCTAGCTCCTGTTCATGTTTTCCTGTTCTGTTGAGGTGTACACATAAATAAGCTTCTGGGAACTGTCAGCAACAAATGTGCAAGGCTGTCTTCCTCCTGGTTCCTCTGCAGCCAGTCACCTTGCTTGTGTGGGGCGGGATGCAGGCAGTCAGGGCAGAAACAAATTCAGTTGCCAGATTTACAGAGGGCTTTGTAGGGGCTTCTACTTATGGCTCTTAAAGCTTGTGCTTTTCTGTCTATGTATCATGTGAAAGATAATTAGTCCTGATTTTCCTCTTTAATGCAAGCACATGAGCACTTTGGAAAAGCATTTAAGTCTTTGGCTCATGGATGCTTTAAAAAATGTGTTTAATGGATCTATTAGTTGAGAGAATTATATAAACATACTAATGCAAGGCCATTCTTTTCGCTTTGGGGAGTAGGAAGTATTTACAGGTAGGAGAAAGTGAAATTTAATTTTATGACAAATCAATTTTACATTGTAATATGTAAGAATTTACATAATTAATAATAAAAAGCCCAAACTAGTCTTGACAACATAGGGACTTCGGCATTTCTATATTCCTTTTTCCTTTTGGAGTGTTGAGGATTCAAGCTTTTATCCTCAGACCTCCTGAACTTGTACTCTATCAGTGACCATAACTTCAACCTCACCTCACAGAGACTTAGATCACCAACACCAACCTGAAGATGAAATGGGCAGATGAGTGCACGCTTGTGATTCCAAAATTCAAAAGGTGAAGGCAGAAGGATCAGAAGTTCAGGGTCATCTTCAGCTACATAATGAGTGTGAGTTCCGCCTTGCAAACATGTGAGCTCGCCTCACACAGACAAACAATAAAATAAAATTAGCATGCAGAAAAATAATAAATTATTATAATCTAATTGAAGAGATGGGATAGTTTGGGTTTACAATTAAATTAGATAGGAATAAAATTTCCAAAATAATTTAAAGTAGTAATTTCTGTCACTAATGTGAATCATCAGATGAGTTGCTCTTTAAGACTCAGATCTGCAGTCAAGGTAAATAAACCTGGGAGGTGTAGGAATGACAGCTTAATGATTATAGGGAGCAGAAGTGGCAGTCTACAGAGGAAAGCTTTATAATTGTGGCTCATAGGTTTGAATGCTTAGTCATCAGGGAATGGCACTACTTGGGAAGAGTTTGGAGGTGTGGCCTTGTTGGAGTAGGTGTGGCCTTGTTGGAAGAAGAATGTCGCTAGGGGTGGGTTTTGAGGTTTCAGAAGGTCAAGCAGGCCCCCTGTCTGTTTCTGCTGCCTGCAGGCTTAGATGTAGAACTCTCAGCTACTTCTCCAACACCATGTCTGCCTGCATGCTACCATGCTTCCCAATAGGATGATAATGGACTAAATTTTTGAAACTATAAAAAGTTGCAATTAAATGCTTTCTTTTAAAAGTGTTGTCTTGGTCGTGGTGTCTCTTCACAGCAATAGGATACTATGTAAGACCACGAGTTTAGACCCCTGAAGGAAGGCAGGTCCCAGACATTGGTATTTCTCCCATGCCCACTGCTGGGTATGGAAAAAAGGAATGTGAGTGCTGGCTCAGTAAACAGGTGCTCAGATGGATTTCAGGTGATCAGTCCCTGTAATAATACCAGCCACCCACAACAGGAGAAACCGGAATAGGAGATCCAACATAGTAAATTCCTTACATTTATGGACCTCAAAGGAGATGGGTCTCTAAGCTTAGTGGGAAGGGGTCTCTGAACTTAGCAGATCAATTAAGGTATTAAATAAGATATAAGGCCATAATTTAGAAAATCCTATTGTCTTATGCTATCTTGGGGCTGCTCTGTGCTAGGAGTTTAGCAGCCTGGGAATGGTACTAGAAAAGTTATAAGCCATGGCAGATTCCCCTCTACAAGGGCAGCACCTGTAATCTAGCACACACTAGTTCTGTACTGTGCTCAGAAATGCTAATAATTTTACTGTTATTATTCTCATTTCCTTAGGAATTTTGATCTGTTATCTGAAGTTGACATTTTTCATACAAAATGTCCTAAAAGATTTTTTTTAAGCCCCAATTAATTCTTCACCTGGAATTTATCAGATTCAAATAACTTTTAAAAAGATCTTTTTAGAGCAAATATTTTAAATTATTTTCAGACAGTCTACAGGCAACCTCACATGGAAGTAGGCTAACTCCTGGGACCAATAATTTGTCAAGTGTCAAAACTTGCACAATGAGTGTAATTCTGTTTTTTGACAGTCTGATATTTAAAGCATATGGGTTTCATGTCAGAATATTCAATCCTCAGTTAAATATGAGCTGAAACTTCCTGAAATTCTATTTGAAGCTCCCAGTATTGAAAGGGCATCATCTAGGATCTGTCATCCATTTCCCTAGGTTTTCAAATCTTTATCATCAGAAGACAATGTACCTGGACTGTTTCCCATAATCCTTTAGACCTCTCTAAGCTAAGTCAGCCATGCTGAAAAAATTAGTCAAGGGTATTATACAAAGTTTATCTTAGAAAACACTAATTTGTACCTAATTTCTCAAGTTCTCTATTTTGAATTTCACAATAGTAAGTTAAAGAAACAAATGAGCTGTCATTCAAAATCATTCATATTATAATTAGTGAAGTCCAAGTAAAAGATAAAGTTGTGGAGCAGAGACAATCTGTCACTGATAGTCTTTGTTATGCCCTTCACTGACTGACTGAATTACATTTTGATGTTTCCATTGGTGTCCAGCCTGGGATTAGGGTCTGCACACTGTAGACATGGCAGAGTGGTCGGGTTACCGTGCTAGTCTGTTTCTTGATCTAGGGATTGAAGGAGGTTAGAAAGATGGGTAAAAGTGGGGTGGGGGACGCGGAACCTGTTTGGAGCCACTCACCAAGAGAAAAACAAGAATTGTGGCACAATTAACTTAAAGTCTTTTCCCTTTCCAGCTAAAAACCTGCAATTTGAAAAGACTCTTACAGAGAAAGGGACATACCAAACTACTTATCGAAACCTAACGGCTACTGGTTTTAATTTATCAGATTTTATGTCCAACCAAGGCATTGTGGAGCCACCCTATAATATCATTTTTTAAAAAGAGAGAACAGAGGGAAAGTGGAGATTCTTAGCAACCTCTTCAGATATAACTTGATATTTTATATATATATATATAGTATTTAGTATTATTACATATGTCTGATGTTAAGACAATTGCAACACTCTTGTAGTGAAGTCCATGCTCTAGCCCTCAGATGTGCTTTCATTTTCTTCTTCTTGACTGTCTTGCTATTCTCAATAAAATCTCAACTCTATTTCACACTGGCTAGTTCTGGAATTCTCTTCTGAATTGAAGCCACACATCACTGTGTAGCTTGGTTAGAAGTTCCCAAGAGACTAACGGAACTCCTGAGACAGTTGAGTGTGATAGCAAAGAACTGGACCTCTCTTCCCTCAGTGCTGACAGGGATAGCTATTGGTCAGCAAATGTGTGGGACTCAGGCTGGCCAGTAATAAATATACCTAGTCACTGTGGTGAAATAATTTGCTCATTAGTGAGTGACCTTTTTAAATCAGGATGCCTAATTTAAGCATACATGTACAAATAAGCCAGTTATTATTTCTCAATCCCCACAATTGTGGACAAGAGTACCATTCTAGACATACAAGAAGTAGCTAAGTCATTGCTTACCATATCAGTTTTGGGCCATTAGGGTTCAAATTCCTTTCCACTGAGAAATTTGAATGTGAAAACATGAACCTAACCCAAAGGTAAGTGGAAAGTGGACACTGAAACACGATCTGAAACAGAAGTATTGCTTAGTGTGTGTCCAGCACTGTTCTAAATGCAGGATTTACATTACCGAATTTGTATCTATAGAAAGCTTTATTATTGGCCCTGGTTATTGACAGAAGAACTGCAGCTATTAGGTACTTTGCTTAATATCACACAGCTGATAATTAGTAAACCTATGATTGCCACTCAGGCAGAGTGGACTCAGTACTGGGTGTAGGACCTTAAAAATAACTGAACCATGGAAGCCACAAGACTTGAGCTTCCCGGGTATTGTTGAAAGAGGCAGTCTGCATGGAATTCAAGGACTGCAAGGCCCCAAGAATTCTATCTAGGCAACTTTAAGGCTTATATTTGTGGTGAGAAACTTTGAGGAAGGATGAAGGACTATCTTTCGCTAAAAACAGAGCAAGCCAGCTCCTTCTTACAAAAGTTCAAGGTCTTGAACATAGGGCTCCAGTCACATTCCAAAACATGACCCATGATGATAACTCCTTATGCACTGAATAGGGATGGAGTGTGGGAAACAGCACATGAGGAAATGTACAATTGACTATAATAGAGTGGTACAACTGTGTCTTGTACTGGAATGTACAAAATATTTATAACCTTTATTGCTAACTTAAAAAAAAGGTAAAAATCTCTAACTGTGCTGTTTCTTTTTAACTTTTCATTGCTTCTTTGTAAATTTCACAAAGTGTACCCCAATTCAACTCATTTCCCTGTTGCTCCATATCTGCTGTCCACCCTTGCAATGCCCTTACCTCCGCCCCCTGACCCCCCACCCCCCGTGCCCCCCAAAAGAAAAAAGTCTCACCTTGGAAGCTGCCATGTGTCATAGTGTGTCACTCAGTATATTCTTCTGCCCAAACATCTTTACTTGCAAATGTTCATTGAGATGAGTCTGGCTTCTTCTACACTATTAATACTGGATCCTCACTGGGATTCCTCTGGGGTATCCTGTTGTAGCCCTATGCCATAGAAATCCTGCAGCTTTGGTTCTGTGGGCCCAGCATCTTCTTGTGTTCCAGCAGCTCTTAGATGGGGTAGATGCTGGGGTGGACCAACTCAAGGCCCTGGAACTGGGCCTGGGTGGTAGCTGAGTTGGTCAGCCTGCCTGCTCTCCTGTACCTGTGCCACCAGGGTCAGCTCTCCTGCTTTTGCCCGTTCGAAGGATGGGGCTAGCTCTCCTGCCTGTGGGTGTCTTCCATCTTGCTGCTGTCTTAGTGCCCCATAGCATGGTGGGATGGGGCTCTCAGGTGTCTTGCCTTGACAGCCCCATGTGATAGCCAATGCTCAGTTTTTGATACACAGACACATAGAACTGAAAAGCAGTTGGCAGGAAGGGTCTCCTTGGGTTCCCCTTATGCATTATTCCTTAACTGGAGGGGACACAGTCACAGTTTGCAAGAACATTGTCAAGGACAGATACAAAGTCTTAGTTACTGTTCTATGGCTGTGAAAAGACACCATGACCAAGGCAACTCTTACAAAAATTGAAGGTTTGTTTATAGTTTCCAAGGCTTAATCCATTATCATCATGGCAAGGAGCATACATGAAGCATGGGGGCAGGCTTGGTACTGGAGGAGTAGCTGAGAGTTCCATCCTGATCTGCAGTCAGGGATGGAGAGAGAGGGAAAAGGAGAGGACTAGGTCTTGCATAAGCATTTAAAACCTCAAAGCCTACACCCAGTGACAGACTTCCTCAAGCAAGGCCACATTTACTCCAACAATACTATTTATAGTATGTACAAATAGCACACAATACAAATAACTTCAGAGTTTCTTTTAAAATTGAATCATTATTGAGTGGAAAACAAGAATCTATTTGCTGGTTTGTTTTTTTTTTTTGTTTTTTTCCTTGTTTTATCCCTCCTCTCCTCAACTTTTTAAAGACCACACCTCCTAATCCATCTCAAATAGTGCCACTTCCTAGTAACTAAGCATTCATATGTCTGAGCCTATGAGGGTCATTCTTATTTAAACAACCATAAATTGAATGTGCCAGGATATGATGCATGCAAGCAACATATCTATATAAGCCCCAGCTTAGCTCTCATATTTTTTAATAAATATTTTTATTTTATAATTAATTTAATTTTACATATCAGCCATGGATTTCCCTGTCAGCTCTCATATTTATAAAAAGAAGATAGCAAGAACACAGGAATTGTGTCCGCATTTTTGATTTTTGACAAAAGTCAGTTTCATCTTGATAAATTTCCTGTTGCCTTTTATTTTACTTTTATTCCTTGCCTACACTTTATTTTTCACCAGAAAGCTTATATTTGTCATAATTTTAATTCTTGTTTTACAGGATCATTTAGGAACATTATAGATTTGGAATGCTTCTATTTTCTCAATCAGTCTCTCTAGTATCAAATTAGAACCCGAGGAAGCAATCTAGACTCTATTAACAACTTGCTAACCTCTTTATGCTTCAGATGTTAATATACTAAAATTTTCTACAGTGTAGTATATACAAGCAGCACACAATTCAAATAACTTCAGAATTCTTTTTTTTTCTTTTTTGGTTTTTCAAGACAGGGTTTCTCTGTGTAGTTTTGGTGCCTGTCCTGGATCTTGCTCTGTAGACCAGGCTGACCTCGAACTCCCAGAGATCCACCTGACTCTGCCTCCTGAGTGCAGGGATTAAAGGCATGCGCTCCCACTGCCTGGCTCCAAATTCTTTATTTTTTTAAATGAATTTACTTATTTTACTTCCAGTTCTCCTCCCTCCTCCTAGTCCCTCCACCCATCCTCCTCTGTTCCCATCCCCCAGTTCGCTCCTCCTCTGTTTCTGTTTAGGAAAGGACAGGTCTCCCATGAGTATCAACAAAACCTGGCATATCAAGTTGCAGTAAGACTAGGTATCTCCCCATGTATCAAGGCTGGGTAAGGCAACCCAGTATGAGGAGTAGGGTCCCAAAGCCAGTAAAAGAGTCAGAGACTGCCCCTTTTCCTGCTGTTAGGAGTCCTACAAGAGGACCAAGCTACATAACTGCAGGTAGAGTTCTGGGAATCCTGCAGAAGAGGGGGAGAAAGGATTGTAGGAGCCAGAGGGGTCAAGGACACCACAAGAAAACTCACAGAGTCAACTAACCCGGGCTCATAGGGGCTCACAGAGACCGAACTGACAACCAGGGAGCCTGCATGGGACTGACCTAGGCCCTCTGCATATATGTTACAGAGTTCTTTTATTGAATCATTATCGTGTAGAAAAGAAGAATCTATTTGTTCTTTTGTTTTTTAGCCTTTTATTTTATATTTTTTTAAACTTTTTAAAATTAATTAAATTTATTTATTTTGCATTTCAACTGCAGTTTCCCCTCTCTCTTTTCCTCTCATTCTATTCCCCCACCTCCCCTCTGTGCCCCACCCCCCAATCCACTCGTCCTGTGTCTCTGTTCAGAAAGGGGCAGGCCTCCCATTGGTATCAGCAAAACATGGCATATCAAGTTGAGGTAAGACAAGACCCTCCCCTTGTATTAAGGCTGGGCAAGGCAATCTAGTATGATGAATAGGTTCCTAAGAGCCAGTCAAAGCTTTAGGGACAGCTCCTGTTCCCATTGCTAGGGGTTGCACAAGTAGACCAAGCTACACAACTGTCACGCATATGTAGACAGCCTTGGTTGAACCCATGAAGGATTCTTTGCTGTCATTCCAGACTGTGTGATCTCCTATGAGCCCAGATTAGTTGTTTCTGTGGGTTCCTTGGTGATATCCTCAATCCCCCAGCTTGTACATTTCTTTCTCCTCTTCAGTAGGATTCCCAGAGCTCAACCCAATGTTTGGCTGTGGGTCTTTTTTTTTTTTTTTTTTTTTTTTTCCTTTTAACTGGAAATGATTTTAAAAATTTTTGGGTTTTACTCAAGCCACCAAGACAGGCAAATGTTACAAATGTCAACATTTATTTCTTCTTGTAATAATTCATAAATACTTGGGCAATGTCAATAAACTTTCCAGGAAAAGGCACTTTGAGACCGAAAATAAGCATAGTACTATAAGGTTGTTCTTACTTCAAATTTTTCTATTTAAGATAATTTTGTTCATAGCCCATTGAAATATATATTGCTGTAATACAACTTAAGATTACTCAGTGGATAAATTTCATTTTTCAAAGTAATTGCATTCATGCAGTTACTGACATTTGCATGATAATGGCTTGCTGTGTTGTTTATCTTTTATCTTCTTGAATAACTTTAGAACTTAATCTGAGGCAGGCTTAACTTTACCCACACCCACCTTCCTCCACTTTACAGATGGGACATTTCAATTAGAATGTTTTTGTACAGAGATTTCTTTCAAAGATTTAATCTAAAGTCTTCAAGATTGCTCAAGTTGAGTGTTTGTCAGAGCTTAATAGCTTATCATTAATAGGTACATGCTAAAATTGTTAAAATTTTGGTTGAAATAAAAATAGTTTCAGAAGATTGCTTGATATGTATATTTATTTATATATACATAATATATGATATATAATACATATAATGTGTAATATATAGCATATATAATGTGTAATATTATATATATATTTCATTAGTTCCTATCTGTTAAAAATTCTTAAGTATAGAGTGATGAGGTTAGGTGTGTCTCTTTACTACAAATTATACTTCAATTTGATAGTATTCTTTGTTTTTGAAAGGTTAAAACCTCATGTCTTGCGTTTGATTTCATCCATCTATCCATCTACCCACCCACCAACATATTTATCTATCCATCAATTCACTGAAGTTTTTATTAAGCCATAAATATGCTTTCCAATAGCAAAAATGGCCATGAACAAAAACAAACAGGGAAGCCATTGGAGATACACTGGGGAGACAAGCATCATTCCTGTGATCCCATCAGCCAGTGTAGAGTCATGAACTGAAATAAGTGTTTTGGAAGGTACCAGGTTCTCTCAGGGATCACAAAAAAGAAATATGACTTCAATTCAAGAGTCAATTCAGATTCAGTTAGCACAAGTATTCTTGGCTGGAACACATATGGCCTTTCTTGGTAACCTTAAGGATTTGGGTCTTTATTTCAAAATCAGTCGAAAACAATGTAAACAGTTTAAACATTAGCACAACATCGGATTGTGGTTTAGAGAGGTAGCACTGCATGCAGAATGAAAAAGACATTGGGTCAGGCCCAAATAGAGGGGGGCTGTTTCTAGACTTGCAAAAGCAATGCCCATGGGATATTGGTAAGAAAAATATTTATTTCATTGTGTCGTAGCCTGTGTCTGAGGACTCATGGGAAATGGGAGTCTCTTCTGATTTAGTGCTAGGAATAGATTGCCTTTGTTTTCTTTCTTCCTTCCTTTCCTTCCTTCCTTCCTTCCTTCCTTCCTTCCTTCCTTCCTTCCTTCCTTCCTTCCTTCCTTCTTTCTTTCTTTCTTTCTTTCTTTCTTTCTTTCTTTCCTTCTTTCTTCTTTTCTCATAAAAACTATTCTTTCTTTTTCATAAACACTGGAAGAAGTGATAATGACTATACTCTCACATTCTTGTTTGACGTCACAAAAGCTAAAGCCAAGCATGTGGCCTTCTTCACACCTTTCAGTGTATTGGACTCTAGGGTATTGCATTTTGTGCTTCCTTCCTTCCTGGTATTAATTTAATCATCTAATTAATTTCCTTTGTCTTAATTAATAGCATAATATTATTCTGTATCCTTACAAGAAAATTACATAAAAATTATTAAACAAAATCATGAAACTGTTTCATTTTAAAAGGTTGATACAAATGCATCGTAAAATATGTTGCTACCTTATAAGAATATTTAAAACATAGGAAGGCTTGTTGATAACATACTGAGCATATATAAAGGCAAGACTCTGGATATTGAATGACAGCATGTGTGAAAAGAATATTCTTTGCATACAGAATTGCCACTTGAAGAATGTGATGGCTAATCTCTACGTTGTTATGAACCATATTGCTTCAAGATGTGTAAAACTGGCAAGACCTTAAATTCCAGACACCATTTCCACTTGGCTTTGGAACACACTTGTGATATCTGGTATTGTGCAATGTTCTTTGGAATTCATTGAAGAATTTGACTATTTTTGAGATATAAAAGAAAGAAAAAGGATTGTACCTTATTTAGCACAGTGATAAAGCAGTGTTTTATACCCCACTTACTTAGGGCACATACTTTCTTCAGTGATACTGTCATGTTGTAGACATATTTCACAGTTTGCCATTGATTTTTAATGTTATGTTTGTTTTCAATTTTCTTTTATAATTATATTAGATTTATACCAATGACTCTTCTAAAGCCAAAAATTCTGTGATCATTCTCTGCGTTTTCAAGCTTGATATTGGAACATACGTAACAGAACACACATGTGGCTCATACAAGAAGTCGTCTCTGCTGCAATGGGCAGTCCCTGTGTTTCTGAGACTATGGCCTTAGTTGGCTTAATTTGACCTCATTTGTTAATTCTCAGCCAGTAATCCATAAAAGGTATTGCAAACCAAGGCAGATGGAATGGTTTGCAATACTAGTTTCCTGAACTGAACATCCTCTTCTTGTTTCTCAAGAATTGGCTTAACCTTTGAAATAGAACACTACAATTTCTATCTCTGAACTCACCATGCCTGTCTGTGGCTTTTCTGTTGTGGGTAAACTTTTCATGGCTGAATGCTTTCTCCATGTTTTTGGCTGTGTCCATTGACAAATTTGGATGTCTAGACTCTTGTCAAATAGCTGAGCTCCACATGCTGGTGTTTCAATTACCATGGACTTTCGGATTTTGCTTTTACCTCTCTGAATTCAGAATATGTATATTTATTTGGAAGCCTTGCTGCAGGCCAAATACTGTTTCTTCAACTTAGTCCTGATAGACCCAGACCCTTAGGAAATCACTAGCCACTGTTGTAAAAATGGAAAGTGAAACACGTTGAGACTCTTCCAAGCTCACAGAACATGAACCAAGGATATATCCAAATTCACTGGACTAAGACCATATAATAATATCATTAATGATTATTCATATTATACCCCATCTGATAGATTGTCTCTATATAAACACATACATCCCATTCTTAATTTGTTAAAATTGTGGGGCTCAGATGTTCATGTAAGCCTTCTGGCAAATTTGGGACAAAGTATGTGAAATATAAAATGATAACACAAATGAACCTAAATAAATTTTAATAGTAGCTCTATTTTCCCCACTACTTGCTGCTGTGGAATGTTCTGTATGGCAAATGTGTTGCTAATAAAATACTGATTGGCCAGTGGCTAGGCAGGAAGTGTAGGCGGGACTAACAGAGAGAATAAAAAGAACAGGAAGGCAGAGGGAGGCTCTGCCAGCCACCGCCAGGGCAAGCAGCATGTAAAGATGCCAGTAAGCCACGAGCCATGTGGCAAGGTATAGATTTATAGAAATGGATTAATTTAAGATATAAGGACAGTTAGCAAGAAGCCTGCCACGGCCATACAGTTTGTAAGCAGTATAAGTCTCTGTGTTTACTTGGTTGGGTCTGAGCGGCTGTGGGACTGGCAGGTGAAAGAGATTTGTCCTGACTGTGGGCCAGGCAGGAAAACTCTAGCAACAACTTGCTTCCTAACCTATCTACCAAGCTATCTTAATTTATTCTACTAATGTCTATTTCTTTTCCTGAAAATTTGCATCTATCTGCCATTCATTTGCTTATAATAGAAACTGAGAAGCCATATCCATCTCTGTATTGAATTCATCACCAGACTGGCCTACACAATAAAACAATACTCTGTGTCCATTCCATTTATTTCCAGCAGTACAGCTATCAGTCAGGCCACATGGGTATCTATGGGCTACTGATGTCCCTTCTGACTGGACTTTTATACTATTTTCTTTTAAGTAATTCACTATGCAAAAGGCAGAATGATTTTATGGATCACAAATTCCATCATATTTTTTAACTTTCATTTTTATTTTAAAGCAGGATACAGATTTTATAGGCCTTATAGACCACTGGCGTTACTTTGGCTTTTAAATGGACTAGACTGATTGAGCCAGTGAATCTTTTCAGTAACATGATCAAACAGGAAGACAATTTTTGCTTTAAGTGGATTCAGATGGCTATTTTGGATAGATTAGGTTGTTGTAGTAGGATGTGGGTATCAACAGAAAGGTAGGATAGAAGGCTGCTGATTTTTCGAAGCAAGATATGCTGGGGAGATAGTGAACAACACTTAAGTTCTGGATTTATTTTGAAGTTAGAGACAAAAACATGATGAACTGGGAATGTGTAAGAAGGGACTTAAAGATGAATCTGATTAACTAGAAGAATAGAGTTGTATCAAGACACATGGAGAAGGGTTCAGATGGATAAGTTTGGGGGGAGTTAGTGAAATTGTGTTTCATTGGAAATCCTAGTGGAGAGATTAAGTAAATAGTTGCATACAGCTAGGAGGTCTTCACGATGAGAAAGAAGATTGCGGGAGATGTCATCCCGTGAAGACACAAAGCTATTCAAATCAAGAAGTGAGCATTAAGAGAAGAGAAGGGACTAAAGTCTGAGCCACAGGACATATCATTGTGAAAAGTAGATGGAGAAAAGAATTTTGGAACCAAAAGATCTAAATGAACTGAATCTGCTTAAAAGGTGGTAGATTTTTACTTGTATCAAAGGCAGAATGACTCTGAAAGAGAACTGAAGTTTTCATAGAAACCTGAAAGCTCCAAAGACCACACTTTACCATGTTTGTATGTGTTTGTTACAGAGGCCTATATTTCTTTTCCAAGAAATTGATATTTGCATTTATGACAAAAACTATTCTTCATGGAGCTTTATTCTTAGATAGATTCTGATATTATTTCCTCCTTAAGAAAATCTGCCACACCCATGACGGTGTCGCCCGCATGACAAATGCCTCGGATGAGGTGGTCACGTGGGAAAGGGGGGTTCGCAGCCCTCGGGTCTATGCCCCCGGCGACCCCTTCCCAATCAGCCCGAATCATGGTGCCAGGCTACACGGAACCACGCAAAATCTGCTTGCAGAGGTTGGCTGGCACTCTGCCTTTTTCTCTTTGCAGCTGTGACTATTGCTGTTTCCCTGTGTATTGATTTCAGGAGGTTAGCTCTCAATGTTGCTGATGTGCCCCATAAAGAGAAGTGGCCTCAATACCCCCCCCACCTATGATTCAAGCTTTTAGGCAAACAGCTGAAGAGGGTCCTAGAAGTTTGGGGGAATTTATGAATGATTTAGAGCAAAAAGAACTTATGACTCAGAGGGACGAAGATTCTAGCGAAGACTGAATGAAAGTAAAAGTCCAGGAACTCATAAGCAATCCACACACGCGCAGCCAACAGCAGCTACAAGGAAGCAGTTACAGAAATTAGCCATTTCTACAAGAATTATCCAGGGACAAATAGAGTTTCTCATCAAGGGTCGGTGGTGGCAACCCCCTAACTTTAATCCTAGATATAATAATTATTTGGAGCCATTGCCCTTTACAGGAGCTTGTGATAAACATGGGAACCGATGGGTGAATCATAATAGTATGAAAACACAATGGCATAAGTTACAGTTCATGGAAAGAATAGCTAGGTCCCAACCCCCCTGGTGCCTTCTCACCCACAGGCAAAGGTTAAATATTTTCACACAAATGAAACCATGGTTAGAACGATGGTGGGAAGGGTTTAATTTTGATACGGAACAGAGGTTCAATGATTATGTAGAAGAAAAACTTCAGCTAGGGCTGTAATGTTTTCTGTTTGGATGAGGAACCACAAAAGAAGAAATAGAGTATGTACTCATGAGATCTGTTAATCATTCCGAGAAAGTTGTGTGACTATATTGTTAATTCTATGTCTAACACCCTGCTGGCCGATTGCCATGTTTCCTCAAATCACTGTATAAAATTCACTGCTTGGTCTGAGTAAAATTGCAGCAGTTTCACAGCATACTCTGGTGTCTGTGTCTGTCTGTCACTCGCCGAATCCCACTTATCCTGAGTACCTTCACCCCGTTCTCCCTCGGTCTGGTGACCCGACTGAGACCCAGTCCGCGGCAAAAATCCACATCAGAATTATGAAGACTTGTACTTATAATATGATGATGGAGTTGGGGGAAACAAATAAGATGTTTCTATCTTTTGAATGGGTAGCAGAGTCAGAAGTCAGGAAACAAAATAACAGGGTTTTTGTGTTCAGTCTCAGATTCAAATTTGTTCCAAATAGCTTTGAGGTCAAACTTTGTTCTAGATAATCCCCTGATCTGAGAGAATTTAAGGACATTAGGGTGGTTTCTGGGTTAACAAAGGAATTCTGTCGTTTGGGTCTTGTTCAGTTCGTGACCCCATAAAGCTACCACTGAATTGCTCTGAGTCTATCAGAGTTGAGCTGCAAAGGTGGTCCCTCTCATGCTGCTTGTTCACTGGGGAATCAGAATGATGCTCTGAAAGCAAGTAAACATTTGTGGTGTGGAAGCCATTCAACTACAGGCGTTTTGCTCTTCTGTGGGCTGGGGAACAATGTCAATGGGCTATCTGGCAAATCACTTTCCTTTGGAACCGTGGGGTCTGGAGTTTGTAGTACAACACTTCTTTGTGCTGTGAAGTTCTCATCTGTTTGTGTCAGCTGAGACACAGAGCAAATGTTTAGCAAAGGATTCCAAACTTGTAGCAATCCTTAAGCAATACCAAAACTATGTGGAATGTAATCTCCATTTCTCAATTGCACAGTTATTTCTAAATATAACATCCTTCTAAGTTTTTTTTTCCTTGAATGGGCCTGGTATTATTCCTTAAACATAATGATGATTGAAGCAAAACATCATAGTTATTCAAAGTCACACATGTCTAGATTCATGGCCTAACTCTGTTACCTAGCTGAGTGTAAGGCAATGTCTATTTCTCTATGAGTGTAAGCTCTAGATAGACTGTGCAGATAGAAAGTGGGATCCATAATAAGACCTACGGAGTCAAACTAAAAGTCTTCATGTTACATTTCAAGTATCTTGCCCTATTAACATTGACGGTAGTACTGGTAGGATTTCTGCAGCCTCATCCAGGCCCTACTGGCTACCCGTTGCTTGGAAGGCAAAAATGTCGACATGAATCACAGTGGCCTATTCATGTTCCCACCAAACTCCATTTTTGTTAGCTTGACTGTCCCATTACACGCTTCACTTAGTCCATTCCAAAGGAAATTTGAATTCCTTCCCCACAGTCCCTGTGATTTTCTGCACAGTGCTCTATTTGCTTAGAATGCTCTCTTCTCCCGCTCTATAAAACAGCTGTTACTGTTTCTGCCTCCTCCGAATGTGTACATTGAAGTTCTACTCCCAAATGAGATGGCATTACGGGTGGGGCTTTTGAGGAGGTAATTAGGTTTAAATGAGGTCTTGAGCTTGGAGCATCGCTACAGGGTTAGTGTCCCCATAATAGGAAGAATGACCAGTCTTTGATCCCCGCCTCTCTCTTGCCATCCAAGAAGGCAACCATCTACAAGTCATAGAGAGAGTTCTTGCTGGGAATGAAAGGGCTGGCTTTTTGATCTTGGTTCTCCCCCACCTTGCCCCAGCTTCTAGAATGGTGAGAAATTATTTCCTTTCATTTAAGTCACTCAGGCCATGGTTTTATCATAGCTACTCTATCCTGAAAAGAAAATTATATAGTCCCTTTCTTTTCTTGCTTTTCATATTAACTCATTTTGTTTATGTCAAGTGGTACTTAAAAACAATCCATTTCTTAAAAAAGATTTCAGAGTATCACTAAAATAAATTAAAATATAAAATAGATTTATCTTTTCTCATGAACTTGTTTTTCTTAGTAAAATACAGTTAGAACACCAACGATGCCAGATTGTAGCACCGAGTTGACACCTCCATATAAATCTAAGAGGGATTGCTAGGCTTAATTAACTGTCTTCTATTTACAATTATTCTTTGTAAATTGGTGTCTCTTTAGACAGAAAACATATGCCATGTGATTAATATATCAGGGAAAATTTAAGTGATGCTTTATTAATTGTGGCTCAGAGGATACAAAGTAAAACTTATTCAAGCAAAGGAAAGTCAATATATTTGCTATTAGACAAGGAAGAGAGAGTCATCTGTCTTCAATTAATTTATAATTCGGTTAGTTGACCAAAAGATAGTGAGGATGAAGGATTCTTTTATATCAGACACTTATAAAAAAGATTTGAGATTTTTTTCCCCAGGAAATCCTTTTAAATTTACATTTAAATTGATATGTTAGATTTAAAACCAACCTGGGTGACTATCTCAGAGGGTCTGTTGTTTTCTGATAGCTTGTCTAGCAATCAGAGAGATAAGTGACAGCCCAAAGATGAAGCCATGACTTCAGGAACCTAGAAGGACTAGGGATTTGTATAGTTCAACAGCCGAGCAATGGTGAAAACAGGAATTTTCAGTAATGGCATTGCACTTTTCAATGATTTAAAAAAATACCAAAGTCCTCAGATTTCCATTAGGTGTTAATGGCAATAAATATTTATGAATGTAATGCATACATATGACTATGCTTATGTTATGGGCATGGGAGGCAAATACTGCTTAACACAGGTTAAATGTGAAAATTCCACCTTTTTGCATATTAATGACACATTACAAAGGATAAGAAACTTACTTGAAAAATATTAATTAGAATTTTCTATAATTTATCGGTGTATAAACAACATCTTTCTCCTTCTTCCATACATTCTTGCTGTCCTGCTCAGTCTGGTATAGTACTCTCATTGTATCTCAAGCTTGCTCAGAACTCTCTAGACAGAGTAATTTAAAATTAGGTATTTTCCACATAAAGGTGTAAGGCCATGGAATTCCTAACTAGATGCTATTCTAAGCTGAGTATTGATAACAATTAAAACAGTATTCCCTTAAGGAATTTTTTTATACCCTGTATCCTGTTTTGAGGGGTCTACTTTTATTATTGAAGCATGATACTGCCAATACTGTTCCCTCAGACATTACTTGGCTATTTGGTTGCTTGGTTTTAATTTTTCAATGTTAGCACAACCAGTTACAGCATGCATTAAATGTAAATATATAAATCTGCCTTTATATCATTATCTATTAGATAGATAGATAGATAGATAGATAGATAGATAGATAGATAGATAGATGATAGACAACTAGATGAAGAAATTTTCATAATATTATTACTCAACAGAAGATTTAGCAAATGATCAGGACCACAGAAACTCAGTTCCCCTCTCTGTCATTCCTGGCCTTCCCCAATAACTGCTACTCTGATTTCTTCCTAGATTCCTTACAAGACTTGGCTTTTATTTAAGTGAGTAGCATAAAGCAGACTTCTGTGAGCACACACACTTATTCCCAGTGTGTCATTAGAAAGGAAAATGCCTTATTCTGCTCCAGAGGTGCTTAGGAAGATCAGTTTATTCAGATTTCTGTTATGATTAATGGTATTTAATATGTTTGGTCATTTGAGTATACTATTTTGTAAAGTATCTCTTTATCATGAAGTCCAATAGGTCATTTTTATTCTTTATGATTAGAAGATAATGAATAATTTTAAAATACCTTTACATGCCTCAAAGTAATGAATGCTCTATTGTTTATTTTACCCTAAAACCTCAATGTTAACTGTTTATACATTTAAAATTAAGACTCACCTGGAATTGTGTTGTGGGAATACAGTACAAGATAGAGACCTTGGTTGTTTCTCTTCCTTTGAATAAATATCCAACTTATCACACAACATAAGCAGAAGATTATAACATTTAAAAACATCCTTTCTGCAGGGCGTTGGTGGCGCACACCTTTAATCCCAGCACTTGGGAGGCAGAGCCAGGCGGATCTCTGTGAGGTCGAGGCCAGCCTGGGCTACCAAGTGAGCTCCAGGAAAGGCACAAAACTACACAGAGAAACCCTGTCTCAAAAAACCAAAAAATAAATAAATAAATAAATAAATAAATAAATAAATAAATAAATAAATAAAATAAAAAAAAATAAAAACATCCTTTCTTAGAAGCAGTCATTAAGAGTATCCCAACAATAACAACAACAACAAAAGTCCGGGGCCAGATAGTTTTATTGAGGAATTCTACCAGACTTTCAAAGAAGAGTTAATGTCAATATTCCACAAACTATTCTACAAAATGGAGACAGAAGGATCATTGCCCAATTCATTTTAAGAGGCTAAAGTTACCATGATACCCAAACCACATAAAGACTCAGCAAAGAAAGAGAATTACAAACCAATTTCCCTCATGAATATTGATGTAAAAATACTCAGTAAAATAATTGCAAAGTGAATCCAAAAACACATACAAAAGGTCATCCACCATGATCAAGTAGGCTTCATCCCAGAGATGCATGGATGGTTCAACATATGAAAATCAGCCACTACATAAACTAAAAGAAACAAACCTCTTGATCATCTCATTAGATGCCAAAAAATGCTGTGACAAAATCCAACACCTCTTCATGAAAAAAAAAAAAAACTGCAGAGATTAGGGATATGAGGAACATCATAATAAAGGCAATTTCCAGCAAGCCTATTGCCAACATCAGATTAAATGGAGAGAAACTAAAAACAATGCCACTAAAATCAGAAATAAGACAAGGTTGTCCATTCTCTCCACATCTATTCAATATAATACTTGGGGTTTTAGATAGAGTAATAAGACAACTGAAGGAGATCAAGGGGATACAATTTGGAAAGGAAGAACTCAAAGTATTGCTATTTGCAGATGATATGATAGTATACATAAGTGACCATAAAAATTCTACTAGGGAAGTCCTACAGCTAATAAACACTTTCAGTAAAGTATCTGGATAAAAGATTAACTAAAAAAAATAGTAAGCATTCCTCCATATACCAATGACAAATGGACTGAGAAAGAAATCAGGGAAACAACAATCTTCACAATAGCTGCAAATAATATTATGCATCGTGATGTAACTTTAACCAAGCAAGACAAAGACTTATATGTCAAAAGTTTCAAGTCTTTGAAGAAAGAAATTGAAGAAGATATGTAGCTAGAAGTTTTCCTGTGTTCTATCCAGTCTGCAGCCACTCAGACCCAAGTAAACACAAAGAGGCTTATATTAATTAAAACTGTTAAATTATTAGCTCAGGCTTACTACTGACTAGCTCTTGTACTTAAACTCAGCCCACTTCTGTTAATCTATATGTTTCCACGTGTTCCATGGCTTTACCTGTGTGCCATTACATGCTGCTCCCTGGACAGCAGCTGGTGTCTCCTGACTCAGTCTTCCTCTGCCCAGAATTCTCCTTGTCTGGTTATCCTGCCTATACTTCCTGCCTGGCTACTGGCCAATCAGTGTTTTATTAAACCAGTGTACAAAAGCATTATCACACAGCATTTACCATTTTCTGTTTAATTAAAAAGGAAAGTTTTAACTTTAACATAGTAAAATTATATATAACAGAACAGTTATCAAGAAAGAATTACAGTTACAATATCTAGTCCATTTATATTTTGCAAATTCAAAGAAATTATTCTATTTGTTCTATATTTGTGAGTCTAAGGTTTCATATCTAACTTATCTTTTATCATAACTAAGGAAAATTATAACTATCTAGTCTTCAACTACATCAAAGATCTCAGAAGGATGTAATTATTACTTAAGTAAACAGGAAGAGTATTGTAAGCAGCTTCCAAAAATCTAGAGTGACAGAGACAGCCGCCTATGTGGACAGTTACCCAAAGTTCCTCTGTAATGTTGGGGAATCCATCTTCAGCCCATAGACCTAGTGTCTCAGTCATTTCTCTCTGTGTCCTGTAGAATGTCTGGTAGTTTCTTCTGTTAAGGAGGAATTTGAAGGATCATTTTGCCTTGCAAAGTTCAGTGGTCACCTTCCTATGGGTCCTGCCTGTCCAGTCGATACAACATTTTGTTAAGCAGTCCAGACAAGAACAGTTTCTTGCCCAAATGGCTATTTTTGCCAAGAAGAAGTTAAACTCCATGTGGAGTGTCTTCGACACCCATCTTCTTCTTTGAAGTATATCAGTGCTGTCAGGAGCAGATGTGTCTCGTTGTGCAGGGAAGTCTAAGTTTTAAAAATATTTTAAATACCATATTCTGTAGGTCTTTGAAGTGTTTGAAGATGGAAAGATCTCCCATGCTCATGGCTTGGTAGGATTAACATAGTAAAAAAATGACCATCCTACCAAAAGCAATCAACAAGTTCAACACAATCTCCATCAAAATTGCAACACAATTCTTTACAGATTTTGAAAGAACAATTCTCAACTTTATATGGAAAAACAACAGCAGCAACAAAAACAAAGTGGCTAAAACAACCTTGAACAAGAAATAGACTGCTGCAGGTATTACCATTCCTTATTTCAAGCTTTACTACTGAGCTATAGTAACAAAAACTGCATGGTATTTGGGGAAAAGGGGCATCTTCTACAAATGGTACTGGTCAAACCAAATGTCTGCACATAAAAGAATCCAAATAGGTCCATATTTATCACTCTGTACATAACTCAAGTTCAAGTAGATCAAAACTTCAATACAAAACCAGTTACACTAAACTTGACAGAGGAGAAAGTGGGGAAAAGCCTTGAATGCATTGGCACAAGAGACAACTTTCTAAACAGAACATAGCACAGAAACTAAGATCAACACTTAATAAATGGGACCTCATGAAAATGAAAAGCTTCTATAAGGCAGAGGATGCTGACAAAGAGGCAGCCTACAGAACAGGAAAAGATTTTTACTGACTCCACATCAAATAAAGGTCTAATATCCAAATTACATAAGGAACTTAATAAATTAGATATCAAAGAACCAAATAGTTCAATTATAAGTGGTACAGATCTAAACAGAATTCTCAATAGAGGAATCTCAAATGACTGAGAAACACTTGGAAAAATGTTAACACCCTTAGCCATCAGGGAAATGCAAATCAAAACTACTTTGAAATTCCATCTTATTACTGTCAGAATGACTAAACTCAAAACCACAACTGACAGTTCATGCTAGTCAGGATGTGGAGCAAGAGGAACACTCCTTCATTGCTGGTGGAGGGCAGACTTTTACAGCCACTGTGGAAATCAATATGGCAGTTCCACAGACAATTGGGAATCAATCTACCTCAGGATCCAGATACACAACTCAGGCATATACTCAAAGGATGCTCCAGCCTGTCACAAGGATGCTTGCTCAGCCGTGTTCATTGTGACTTTATTCATAATAGCCAGAAACAGGAAACAACCTAGATGTCCCCTAACCAGCAAATGGATAAAGAAAATAAGGTGCATTTATACAATGCAGTCTTTGTTAGCTGTTAAGAAAAATGACATTATGAAATTTGAAGATAAATAGATGGAACTGGAAATCATCCTGAGCGAGGTAATCCAGACTTATAAAAACAAATATGGTATGTACTCACTTATAAGTGAATATTAGCTGTTAAGTAAATGATAATCAAGCTACAATCCACAGACCCAGAGAGGCTAGGTAAAGGAAATGGCTCTAGGGGGCACCAATTGACCTCCCTGGGAAGAGGAAATTTAATAAATTTTGCAGGTGGACTGGGAATAGATGGGGACAGGAGTGGGAGGGATCAGGTGGGTGGGGACTGATGGAGGGAGAGAGTGTGGGGAGAGACAGCTGGAACTGGGGAGGTTTGGGGGATGGTGTGCAACCCTAGTGCAGTAGAAATCCTGGAATCCATGAATGAGACCCTAGTGAGGACTCCTAGCAAGGGAGGATGGAGATTCTGAACTCATCATCTTTTGTGGCCAGGAAAGGCTTCCAGTGGTGGGACTCTGTTGTATTCATTGAAGTTTTGGTCAAGGGCATCCCATGAAGATCCCTAAACAATCCAGGCTGATGCTAGCGCAGAAGCTCACACTTTGAAAACTGACAGCAGACTCCACTGCTGCAGACAACATCCACACAGCTCATTGAACATATAGCAGTCTAGCTGGTGCCTACGTTGAGCTTTTACCTCTATGTTCTAGTCTCTTTGGCCTAAGAATATACTCTACAGGCCATGGAAAGAGAAACTTGGACACCAATCTAGCCACAAAACACTACCTGTAAGATGTGCTGGGGTAACAGGGATGCAGTACTTGTGGGAGTGGCCAATGAATATTTGATTTAACTTGAGGCCCTTGCCACAAGAGGGAGCCCATGACCTGCACTGCCAAGAAGAGGAGCTAGGATAGTCCTGAGACCTAGGGTAGAACCAAATAGGCCTGGAAAAAAATCAATTCCTAATGATATTCTGCTATATTCATAGATTGGTGCCTTGTCCAGTCATCTTCAGCGAGGCTTCCTTCAGCAGCAGATGGGAGTGAATGCTGACACCCACAGCAAGACATTTTATATAGAGAGAGTCTAAACTGAGGTCTCCATTGGGGTCCCTCCCCAGGGATTTAGGGGAACCATGTAGAAGACAGAGACCAATGATTGTAGGAGTCAGAGGGGATGGAGGACTCCAGGAAAACATTGCCCACTGAATCAACTAAGCAGGGCTCATATGGGTAGCACATGACTGAAGTGGCAATCTTGGGGCTTGCATGGGTCTACCCCAGGTCCTCTCTATTACATGTTATGGTTGTTATCTTGGTGTTTTGGGACTTCTAACAGTGGGAGAAGGTGTATCTCTGATTCTCCAACTGTTCTTGAGACTCTTTTCCTCTCATTGAGGTTGCCTTGTCTTATTGACCTCTGTTTTGTCCTGTTTGGCTGTTATCTCTTGGAGGCCTGCTCTTTTCTGAAGAGGAAAAGGAAGGGGAGTGGATCTGGGGAAAAGGGGAGGTGGAGGGTAGCTGTAAGGAGTGAAAGGAGGGGAAAATTATGGTTAGGAAGTATTGTATGAGAGAATATTCTATTTTTAATAAAAATAGACTCTATCATGTCACTTTAAATGCCTTTGTGATAATATCTTTTGGTGGTATAATTTTTGTAAAATGTCACTTTGATTGGTCAAACAAAATGGGATAAGCAGAGTATACAGTAATTATTCCAATAAAAAATACAAATTGCTCTTATTTTATGTTAATTTTCATAGGAAGACATGAATACATATTTACTGTGTTTATCTTATGGTAACCTGACTATATAGAAGTTCTAGTTTCCAAGTCTACACATTTGCAATACAAAACTGAGAGACAGAAAAAAATCCTTTCCTCACTGCCACACAATGCACATAGACCTAATTTAGAGAGGCATCAGCACATGGAAATACTACACACTAATGCGATACATTAATATATTTATTTTAATTCATTTTTAAAATTACATTTATTATTGTTACTATTATCATATCATCATTACCATTATTATTATTATTGTGTGTGTACATGTACGTGTGTTTTTGAATGTGTGTAGGCACATAAATACCATGGCACATAGGTGGAGGTTAGAGGAGCACTTGAATGAGTCAGTTCTCTCTTTCCACCATGTGAATTCCAGGGATCAAATTCACATTTTTAGGCTTAGGTGTAATTGTTTTGATCCACCAAGCCAATCCATCAGCCTAGCAGTATATTTCTTCAAAACCTATCTTATACCACATGGTCTTACTACTGTATATTTTTGCCTTTCCTTTAAGTAGGGAGAGCCCCCAACTGCATTCTCCTTCAAGAGTGACTTGTGGGTGTAGTGACTTATGCCAATATTCACTACACTCATGAGCTAGAGGCAGGAAAAGTGTAAGTTTAAGACAAGGCTGGTCTACATAGACAGTACTAGGTTTACCTGGTCTACATAATGAGACCCTGAGTCAAAAATAAAACAATAACAAAACAGTGACTCATTCATTCTTAGCTCTTGATCTTTCTTATAAAATTTAAAATCAATTTCTCATAGAATATCAGAATCAATGCATAGGGAAGATCATTATTACCCCAAGTGGGGTAATCTCATTAAAAAATATATGTAAATAGCATATATATTACCTATATGTTAAAATAGCATGATTTCCCTATGCCTTGTTCAAACATCCAAACATGACTTATTTATTTTGTTTTCACAATAGGTATATATGCTTTCCTCAGGCTTCTATAGAAATCTGTATTAATGGGTGACTTGGCAGTGACTGATTTTCATGGTGTTTAAACAGGCATCTACACAAACACAAAACAAAAATTTATGCATAGGATCTTAAAGAACAATAAAAGGGACTCACATATTGAATGATTTTGATCATTAGCTTGGTTTTGTGCTCTATTTAGATATGTTAAAACTTCATCAAGGATTTTCTGTGTAGTTCTGTAATTTTCTGTGTAGATTTCCCATTCTGTTCTGTTGGATTTATTTTAGTATACTTTTAAAAATGGCAATTATATATTGATATATTTAGTTTTCATATTCTGTTGCTACATAGAGGCAAAATTGATATTTACATGTATTTCATAATAAGCAAACTTGAAAAACTCTCTTAACTTTCAGGATTGACTTGTAGATTCATTGATATTTACTATTCACACTGTCCTGTGACCTCTGGATTATGAGTTTTGCTTGTCCTACTATGACATCTATGCATCTCAGTTTTTAATTTTGCTTTAACATGTGTCACTGATCCTTCAAGGTAACAGTAAATAAAAGGAATATTAGTGCACATTTTTATCTCAAACCTGGATTGCAAGAGGAATGATTTCATTCTTGTGCCATTAAAATTCCATCAACTAACTGCAGAGCACTGGTGGTGCACACTGTTCATCCCAGCATTCAGGAGGCAGGGTCACATGGCTCTATGAATTTTAGGCCAGCCTGGTCTACAGAGCAAGTTCCAGGACAGTCAGGGCTACACAGAGAAACTCAAAAATAGTCAAAAAGAAAAAAAATATAAATATTTACTAGGTTGACTTTGACTAATCTCTTGGTTTCTAGGAATTTTTTTCAGAAACAAGTACAAAATGTTATCAAATACTTATGTCTGTACCTATTTAAATAGTCTTCTTAATTTCATTTGTTCCACTAAGATAGTAGATTGCATTGTTTAATTTTTTAGGGGCTGAAATCAAATTTTCATTTCATGTAGACTACATATTTTTACAGTGGGCTATCATTTGCATACATTATTATTATTATAATTTTAAAAAATAATCTGTGCTTATATGTGATACTGACCAATAATTTTCTTTTTTGTAGTTATCAGGTTAGTATAAAGGTCATTGGTCCTAGTCAGGAGAATCAGCTGTCTTCCATCTTACAGGACAGTTTCTGAAGAACACTGTTGTCCTTTCTGTTTATAAAGGCTGTGGAAGTTGTTTTTGTTCTTGAAGCCATTAGGGTCTAGCTTGGGATTTAATTATCGCTTCAATTACTTTAATAAATCTTGAACCAATAAAATATTTTATTGCCAATTTTGTTCCATTTTCAAGAAATTGACTATTTCAACCTCATTTTCCTTATTTCTTCTCTTTATATTTTCTAAATAGATTCTGTTTTTCAGAAGAGTTTTAGGTTCATGGCAGACTGAGCAGAAACCAAGTTCTTTTATATCCACTTCTCACATTAATCCTCAATTTCTCTTGTTATCAGCATCCTGTGGTAGTGCACCATTATCATCTGGACTCCAGAGTTTAAGTTAAGTGCTCCTGATGCTGCCTATTTTTTGGGTTTTGATAAAAGGATAATGACTTGTATCCATCTTGGAATATCGCACAGAGCAACTTCACTTTCCTAAAATTGTTGTGTGTTCTGCCTCTTCATGCCTTTCTGTTCCCAACCCACAAGAAAGCACTGTTCTTTTGCTGACTTCTGGTGTTGGCCTTTCCAGAATGTCACATAGTTGGAAGAATACACTGTGTAACCATTTAGATTTGGCTTCTTTATCTTAGTAACATGCATCCAAGAGAGTTGTAGGTCTTCCACACGACTGACGGATTTTTCTTTTCCAGTGGTTCCTCTGCCTGAATACCATGGTTTATTCATTCTTTTAGTTGTTGAGGAGCAAGTGTGCTGCTTGCTTCTAATTTCTGGCAGCTCTGAATAAATCTGCTGTGAACATCTGTGTGTAGATTTTTGTATGGATATCTTTGCATTTTCTGACATTGTTGAATCTATAGTAGTTTCCATCTATTAGTTCTTGTTTGATTTCTCCCCTTTTCCCACTCCCATTTTACTAGGAATTTGCAAAATTTATCAGTTTTTTATGAATGACCAAATTTGGACATCCCTTATGGTACATTTGCTTTCTATTTCATTCTTAATATTTACATTCACGCCAGGCAGTGGTGGCACACGCCTTTAATCTCAGCACTCAGGAGTCAGAGCCAGGTGGATCTCTGTGAGTTTGAGGCCAGCCTGGTCTACAGAGCAAGATCCAGGACAGGTACCAAAACTACATGAAGAAACCCTGTCTCAAAAAACCAAAAAAAAAAAATTACTTTCTTAGGTATCCTTTGAGATAAATTTGTGATTTTTCCTAACTTCCTTAGAAAGGAGCTTGGGCATTTCATCCTCATTCTTTTCTTTTTATTGTGATAAAATGCATGTAACATCAGGTTTATTATCTTAATCATTTCATGTATATACTTCAGTAGTGTTTCCATTAATGGAATGTATTTCAGATATCAAATTAGAGATTTTCATCCTGCAACTGAACCTTGAAACCAACTGGGTACTAATTCCCTCTTCTACTCAGCCTTATAAACCATCTTTCTTTCTTCTTTTTTTTTAAAATAATTTTGAATATTTTATCTACTCCACATAGAGGTCGATAATAGTATTTTTCTGCTTTTGACTGGTTTATTTCACTTAGCATAAAGGTCATCCATGTTACAACATGTAACAAGATTTTTTCCTCTTTTAATGTTGATGATATATCATTGGATCTTTGCATCACATATTTTTTATTCATTTTACTGCTAATGGATGTTTTGGGTGCTTCAATTTCTAATCTATTACAGATAACAATCCTATTATCACGAGGGAGCAAATACTTTTTCAAGGTCCTGATTTGAAATCTTTTGCCCATTTGATCAGATTTGGGATCTCTAGATCAAATGCTAACCATATTCTTACTTTCTTTTGTGGAACCTCTGAACTAGTTACCACAAACCATTATACTAATGTAATGGCTACAACATCTTACACCCCATCAATATTGCATATGTAATCTAATTTCTCTTTGAGAATAATTTTTATTTTTTTTATGTTGTATTTTTTATTTTATAATTTAATTTAATTTTACATATCAGCCACGGATTCCCTTGTCCTCTCCCCCTACCCCCCCCACCTCCCCCCCAGGCCACCCCCCATTCCCATCTCCTCCAGGACAAAGACTCCCCTGGGGATTGAGTTCATCCTGGTAGATTCAGTTCAGACAGGTCCAGTCCCCTCCTTCCTGCATAAGCCCCAGGTTCCAAACAGCCAGCTCATACACTGAGGACAGGTCCTGGTCCCACTGCCTGGATGCCTCCCAAACAGATCAGGCTAATTAACTGTCTCACTTATCCAGAGGGCCTGATCCAGTTGGGGACTCCTCAGCTATTGATGGGCAATGGGTAAGAGAAAGCCCGAACTGACCTACTCTGGTGAAAGCATGGTCAAACACACTAATTGTCGTGCTAGAAATCTCATCCAATGACTGAGGGAACGGATGCAGAGATCCAGGGCCAGGCCCCAGGTGGAGCTCCAGGAGTACAGTTGGTGAGAAAGAGGAAGTTTTGTATGAGCGAGAATGGTTGAGACCAAGATTGGAAAAAAGCACAGGGACAAATAGTCAAACGAATGGAAACACAATTTTTATTTTTTATAGTGGACATCTAAGTGGGTATGAACTGATATCTTACTGAGATTTTCACTGATATTTCCCTTATGACTATTGGTGTCAAATACTTTTTCTAAGTGCTTATTGGCTTTTTTTCATGTCTTTTGAGAAGTCTCTAGTAAATATTTTATCTATTTTTTTTTAAATCAAGATATGTGACTTTGTTGTTGAGTTCATTATATGTTCTGGATATTAATCACTCAGCAAATAAATAATGGAGAGATTTTCCACATTCTGCTGCGTTTTCAGTGTGTTGTTTCCTTACGTATAAATAAATGAACATTTTATGTAGTTTCCTCAGTCTAGCTTTGTTTGCATTGCTTGTGTGTTTGGTGTTCTATCATTGTTAAATAGGATGTCTTTAAGATTTCCCTCCATGCTGTCTTCTAGGGTCTAGAGCTCACATTTAAGAGTTTGCTCCATTTGGGCTCAATTTCTATTTAAGATTTAAGGTGCCTAAATTATTTTTTTT
>CABHPQ010173085.1:0-40421 GCA_902168405.1 Peromyscus aztecus | reverse complement strand
ACCTCTTGCTATACAGTTGTAGGTCAGCTTACTTAATTAATTATTTATAAAGATGGAGAGGGAAGGATTAGTGTGTGTGTGTGTGTGTGTGTGTGTGTGTGTGTGTGTGTGTGTGTAACTGCAGAGCAAACTCTCTTTGTACAGTATGGCAAGCAACCAACCATTGAGCTACATCCCAGCCCATGTGCATTTTGTAGCCAATGTCTATAAAAGCAGGACTGTTGAGGTCTCAGAGTTAACACCAAGAAAGAGCAGCAGGTGGATGGGAGCCTCTAGGAAGCCAATCCAGCCGTCAAGAACTCCATTCATCTGCCAGAGCACAGAGCCCTCCAATGCCCTCGCCGTCTCCCATGGGCTCTGCATGATGAAGCTTTCTTTCAGAGACCTAGTCAGGCATCAGTGAGTGTCAGGGTGGCACATCCCAAGATCACACCTACAGCAAATAAAGGTTTGTGAAGTGAGTCAAAGAAGTGTAGCTATCCTCACGTTACAGAACACTAGACCGTGACCCGGAGGCACCCTTTGATTTCTAACCCTTTCTTCCGTGGTCCTATGGAAACAGCCCTGAAAGAACTGGGAAGGACTTCCTCATTGACTTTTTCAGACAGCAGTCTCTCCTCTCTCCCACCCACTCTCCCTTTGAGACAGCTTTACAATATAGCCATGCTGCTTTGGAATTCAGTGTCCTTCGGCTTGAGCCACCCAAGTACGTAGGCATGGACACCACATCCGACTCAGTCTTCTCTTTTCTGATCCCAAGAACAGTAGAAGGTAAAGCATCCTGTGGCAGAATTGACTGAGACCCACTCGTGTAGAAAAGAGCTGACTTCTGTGTAGGCTTTGGGCTGAAGACTATCTTTGACTGAACCCAGAGCCATCTATGAAGATTCTTTTAGTGGAGGTGATAGTGTTTTACAAACACAGTGTCGCTTTGGTGACACCCAAGGTCACATGCAGACCCAAGGCCAGTGTACCTGCTGCCGCTATATTGGGTCGTCGACCGCTCAGCTTCATCTGGTTCCCTTTGGCTTTGGTGTAAGTTCTAGAATCAGGTCCTGGTCTTGACTGCCTCTTCATGTTTATCAGCTGCAGCCTCCTCCAGAGGATGGACCTAAACGTCGCTTCCCTGGAAGGTGGTTAGCATTCAGTGAGATGATGCTGTGGTTTGAGTGCAGAGCAGATGCTCAGTATGTGACAGCTGTACTTGAAATCATTGAAAAAAAAAAAAGTGTCGTTGTGCATGAACAGTCCAGAAGACTTGGTGGGTTGATGAACGATGAAGGATGAAGTCACTCTCTTTAGCAGCCTTGTCTGCTAAGGAGAGTCGTTCCTTCTTGTGTAAGGTTGATTTCCCCCAGACTAGGGGAAGGGGTGTGTTTCTGCAATGCAGAACCCCTCTTCAGTATTCACTCTGAGGACCCACCATCACGGAGCCTCATTCTGAAGAAATGCATCCCCAGCCTTCATTGAACTTGCTGGGGCACACCTCAATCTTGCAGAACCCTTCATGGCTTCCCCCAATCTGATAGAAGGGAGAAAATTTACCCACATTGCCACAGGGGATCCCCAGTACCTCCTGGCCTTCATTTTCCTGTGTTATATTGGGTTACTTCCTTGCTTAGCATATTGGGAGAAGTAAGCCTGAATGGCTGTCTGGGTTCCAGCCCCTGCTCTTGCACTTATTAGGAAATCTAGCCTTGGCAGAACCCCCGAACCTGTATGTCCAGATGGCCTTGACTATAAAGTAGAACTGGGAAGACCTTCCTCATAGAAGGAAAGGGACTAGCGTTGGCCTTGACTTCTTCCATGTCTGCTCTCCCCTACTCCTTTATATCTGCACATCCTTAGGCTGCTAAGGAAAGTGGTGGGACACTGTTCCCGCAGTGGCCTTTCTTCCGTTTTGTCCAGCTGGCTTCTTCTCCAGGGACAAGGCTTCTTGCTACCCCCAGACTCCACCCCTTAACCTCAGATCACTGTTTACATCTCTTAGCACAGAAATGTCCCATGTGAACTCAGAAACTTGCCTCCTTCTTACGTGCTACTGCTCTGGTGCAGAGATCTTTATCTCTTAAGGTGGTTGCTTTCATTTCATCTGCTGTGGAAGCCTGTCCTCTGCAGAGGGCCAGCCTCTGCAGGCTGGGCGCTGAGACCCCCTGTAGGCACTCAGTGGCTGTCGGGATGGGGAAAGCTGATGGGGGATGCCGGTGGGCTTCATGTGTGAGAAGAAGTCCAGCTTGCACCTCCTTGTTGGGGAAAGCCTTCCTCCCTCCCCACCAGCGGAGGTTGAGACCGTTTTTCAGAGGTGTTGCTGACTGTGTCGGCTCTTCCTTTAGATCTTTAAGTTGCCTCCACCTCCACTGAGGTTTCTATACCTAATAAAAGATTCAGGGCATGCATCCGATCTCCAGAGGCCAGCCTCAGCTTTTCTTTCACTGATAGCTATATATAATTTTGCAAGTTGTAGGTTCTCTATTTTAGGGAACTTCTCTCTCTCTCTCTCTCTCTCTCTCTCTCAGCTTTGATGAGATAGAACCTCCAGGAAATGTTCATATTTAGGTAGACCAATTATATGTTCTTGTGCCCATACCAACCCTTGGGCAAAGTTCTCTTTCCGTTGTACCCCTAACAAGCTCCCTAGGTTGGCGAGGTGTCCTCTTTCCACACACCCCTTCACTGATGCGGCAGCCCATCTCCTACTTTATTGTTGTGCATGGGAGTGAGTGTATATACATATATGTGCATGTGCCTGTGGAGGCCAAAGGTCAACTTTGGATGCTGTTTTTCAGGAGCCAGAAGCCAGGAGCTACCCACCTTGTTTTTTGTTTGTTTGTTTTGTTGTTGTTTTGGTCTCTCACTGGTACCCAAGGTTCACCAAGTAGGCTAGGTTGACTTGGCAGTTAGCCCCCGGGATCTGCCTGTCTTCACCTTCCCAGTCCTGTGATTATAAGTATACCCCGTCACCTCGGGTTTTCATGTGGATTAGAACTCAGATTCTCAAGCTTGCTCAGCAAACACTTTATGGACTGAATGATCTCCTTGGCCCTTCCTACTCTGTTCTCATGGCCTGACCTAAATACCTCTTACTTAGCCGCTCTCTGTTGTCTGTCTCTGTTGCTGGTGCTGGACTGGTGAGCTTTCTGGGGACAGAAGTGGCCTTTCATTCATGGCTCCCAGAATATGGTCGGCATGGCTATTTGGTGAATAAATGAGAATCTCCTTTTTTTGGATAGGAGCAGCTCAGATTGGATCCCAGCGACAAGACGAGAGAGTCAGGGATAAATAGAAATCATCTGAATGTAGGTCGTTGCCTAGAGGGGGAGCCCAGAAAACTTATGAATCCCCATGGAGACACCTTTTCAAAGAAAGCTATTTTCAAAGTTGCACACTGAATGAGAGATTAACCCATTGCTGCCATCTTGGTTCACTGATTGATGCCTCAAGAAAGCTTGTTTAAGATCTTGTGGTCAGTAGACTGCAATTTCATTTAGGAAGGGCTTTGCTCATCACTGTGAGAACTGGCCATTCTTCCCAGGGCTCTTCCCCTAGAAGCAGCCTAACTCCTGGATATGCGTTGGCAGGATTTGCGGCTCCTCACTGGTTAGGCTCAGTCAGTCAACTGGCCGGAGAGTCTGAGGCCCTAGCAAAGTAGGAATTGACATACCGGTGGGAAAGACTTGGTTCCTCCACTTAGTCCTATGATCCCAGCTTTCTCTCTCACTTTTCTCAAGGTTTGTTTGTGTGTGTGTGTGTGTGTGTGTGTGTGTGTGTGTGTGTGTGTGTGTGTTTGTCATACGTGTTTTGGTACCCACAGAGACCAGTAGAGAGTGTTGGTTCCCCTAGAGTTTACGGGTGGTTGTAAGCCACCTAACTAATGTACTGGAAACTGAACTTGGGTCCTCTGCAAAAAAAACCACTAAGTGCTCTTAACTTTTCAGTCATCTCTCCTGCACCCTGAACCCCCCCTTTCCTCTTTTTTGAGATAGTGTCTTGCTATGTAGTCTTGGCTTGCCTCAAACCAGCCACGATCCTTGTGCCTCTGTCTCCTTAGTGCTGAGGTTACAGGCATGCACCACCATGACGGCATAATGTCTTCTCTGTAATTGGCAGATGATGCTCTATGCAAAGCCCCCAGCATGGAGCCTGTGGCATGGCCAGATCCTGAAGACACACCATTGACATCACTGCTTCCAGGCTAATGACACTGAACTTCATCACTCTAAAACTTGGAGATTCATTTAATCATTCAAGGGATGCTTGTTAAGCACCAGTTATGTACCAGATACTTATAGATGCTGGAGACTGCCGGACCCAATGAGACCGGTGTCTTATTTTTATAGGAGCTACATGGATCAGACTGACTCTATCCTAACACCTGTCCTTAAATTAACTGACTTCTGATTAGTCACCATGTTTATTCAGATTTATTGTGTGTTTGTGTGTGTGTGTGTGTGTGTGTGTGTGTGTGTGTGTGTGTGCATGTGCATGCAGGCACATGGCTGCTGTGGTGGCACATGTATGGAAATCAGAAGACAATGTGTTGGAGCTGGTTGTCTCCTAATACCATGTGGATTTGGGGGACTGAACTCATCAGGCGTGACAGCGAGTGTCTTTAACCACTGGGCCATCTCATACTGCCATATGAACCATCTCATATGTAGAGATGGTACTACCCGTTAAGCAAAACCACAGGCGGGCCTGTTGTTCCATGGGGTGTGGTCCCATGTCTTTCACAGCGCCCTAAGATAGGGACTTAGCATTTTAGGTGTGTGGTGAGGGACAGTTGGTGAAATAGATGTATCATCAATAGTCCTCACACCCAAGAAACACTGATACTGTAAGGAAGTTCCCTGTCTGTGTTGAATGGGGGGTAGAAGGCGGTGTGGATAGAAGCACTTTACAGATGTGCTTTTCCCAGCACTCATGGGGGCTTTTCTAGCTGATGGAATAATCCAGTCTGCTTGAAGTTCCTCTGGGTTCCAAACATAATTTATAAGTTCTTTAAGGGTCCTAGAAAAGAATGTTGGGGCTGGAGGAAGAGGGGTTTAGATTCTGAAATCACCCGATCTTGCAAATATGTTATGAAGTACTTTACTATGTCGGCCTGCAGTACTGGATGTTGGTGGGACAGGCATCAGTATAAGAAAGCCCAGCCAGGCGGTGGTGGCGCACGCCTTTAATCCCAGCACTCCGGAGGCAGAGCCAGGTGGATCTCTGTGAGTTCAAGGCCCATTTGGTCTATAGAATGAGTTCCAGGACAGCCAGGGCTACACAGAGAAACCCTGTCTGGGAAAACAAATCAAAACAAAACAAAACAAAAGCCCATAAAGGGAAAGACAGTGGGATGGGTAGTTCACTATTCCAGCAGCGGGGTGGAGAGGAAAGAGCCGTCTATAAGAGGAAGTCGCTGCTGGGGGGTCATCTGGGAAACAGTAATGAGGCTGAGACTGACAGGCACCTAGGGCCTTGGATATACCTCCTGATCTTACCCTGGACCTGAAGCCCAGGAAGAGCCACTGATGGGTTTTTCTCGACCCCTGGAATCAGAGTAGAGGAGGACAACCAGGGACAGTGGGGTTACAAGCTCTGTCCCCTACATCCCAAACATGTCCGCACTAAAGCCAAGAGCAGGACCAGACTCTGCTTCCCTGGGATGACTGAGTCTGTGCTAAGCCAACTGTGGGGATCCCTGGTTGTTGGGCTGCCCGCCAGGTGGGGCATCTTCTTCTGGCCCCCTCAGAGTGCGTGGTCACGTGCCTCCATGGCACCAGCCTCTCTCCCCAGCACCGAGGCTCAGAGAGGAACTGTCTAGGTAGAAATCCAGCCTGAGCAGTGTGGGGAATCTCACAAGCACGGGTCCTGGAGAAGCTTTTCCGAGACGTGAATCCATGGATTGATCCGGGGTAGGAAAGATCCTTCCGGAGCCACTTCTAAGTGCGGGAAGCAAGCAAGCGGTGGTGAGCAGAGCATCAGCGCGGCTTTGTGTTCTCGCTCGGGTTTCCCTGTCTGTTTCCATGGTGACCAGAGTCCTGAAGCCCTGCGGGCTGCAAGCTGTGGCTTATGTGGAATCTTCCGAGGAGCGGTAGAATGGCACTCCAGGTGGACCGGCTTCCCCTGTGGGTCGAGTAGCCTCGGTGAGTCAGAGCTGTGCCTACAGTGCTGGAGGCTCCGTGGCTGTGGGTGTGTTCCTCAGGTGGCTTTCTCATCGCAGCTATGTCCCGACAGGTCCTTTACCTTTCTCAGCTGCCAGGGTCTCTCCAATTGTCTTGTGCATCCGATATTGGTGCAAACAACCAATCCCCAGGTTGTGTGGTGCTGCAAGACACCCGTGGCTTAGCTTCCCTGGTACCCGCCTCCCTGTCGACATCTGTTGTGCACCACGCAGGGTTTTTTCTTGACTAGGTACCAGCTGCTGCCCTGCTCACTTACGAGCTGCTCTGGACGGGGAGATGGACAGTGTCACTGATCCTGGCCCTGGAGCAAAACTGGCTTGCGGTTGGTTGCTGGGGAATTCCGTAGGTACACGAAACAAGATTAAGTGAAGGATTGTTTGGTGCTCTGTAGCAGTCTGCCCGGGTCTGGTGGGGCTGCAGAACCTGAGCCATGCATGCTACCTATAGTGCTTAATGGCTCTTTCCCAGGCACCTCCTGCTGCTGCTCACTGTAGTGGGTGGGCCTTTTTCTTGCACAGTAGATGGGATTACCGAGGGCACACTTTGAGGAACAGAGCAAGGCCAGCCTGGCTGCAGCTGACCTTTTCTCCTGGCTCTTAGTCGGCCTGGACCCAGGGACTGAGAACCCTCTCTGGCTTCTTCTGCAGCTAGCAATGCTCTCCGGTCCCTGGATTTCCTGTCCCCGTCAGTCAGGCCCACTTTGCTGAACTGACTGAGCCCCACCCTGTCCCACCCTGTCCTCACTTCTTCCTGCCAGGAGCTCAGGGTGAGGCTCCAAGGTTTTAAAGCACAGCATGGCTTGTTGTTGGGACTGGTTTTGTTGTTTTGTTTTGTTTCTTGTTTTAGATGGGCCTCTGTATTAGAGGATTGACAATAAAAAAAACCAAAAACCCAAGTTCGAATCTCAACTCTGCTCTTACTTGCCAGGGGGCCTTGGGCAAGTCTCCTTGGCCTTTGGTACCTCAGTGAGCATGTGGGTCCATCCACCTCTTGTCTACATCATGAACTATATACGGCTATTAGTTACCCATGCGATGGGTTTGTATGTCAGTAAGTCTGGTACTGAATAAAGTCTCCACCTACTCAACAGGATGCCTTTGAATAGTTTCTTCAGCACCTTTGTTCTGTGATCACGGTGCCAAGATGTATTTGGGGAGGACAGTGACATTCCAAGCGTCCTGACCTCCAGTCAGAGTCAGCTTTTTTTCCTGTTAGTTTGTGTGTGCCTTAAGGTACTTATTTCTCTGTACCTCAGTTTCCTTGTTTGTCAGAAAGTATGCATAGCCTAATCCCTGTCTTTCATTTTCTTTATGAGACGTAAGAGGGAAGGGCCGAACATTGGCAGCATCTGGTTATTCTCGCCTGTGGGGCGCGGTTACCGCTGCTTTTCCTATCATCCCATTTTGATTGTTAGGGTGTCCTCTAGGAAGTGTCGCAGGCTGACAGCTGCAGAGTCTTCAGGAATCTATAAGTCAGAAGAGCCCTCATTCGTAGCCTGTAGTTACGTGCTCGTGTCTCCTGGGAGAGAAACAATTGAAAGAACCCGAGGTGACATTGCCAGCTGGACCTGGTAGTTGTAGGAGCTTTGAGGCCTGTGCTGGGGAGGGGTTAGGGGGACCTGGAATTTGAGGGGGACTCCTGATGCTCCACAGATGCTGGGGGAGGCATCGCATTCTGCTGGTCCTGGCGTCCTCAGCTGGCACTGGGCTGTGGTGATACAGGCCTGGTACTAGGCTGGCCATCATTGGACACGCAGACCGCCCTCTTGTGATCCTTGTTCAATCCGTCAGGTCAGAAGCAATTGCCTTCCTATGCCAGAGACAGACTGAAGCAGGCACAGGGTGATCCAGCTTCCCTGGTCCAGTGCAGTCAATCCCCACTGTCCTTGCGTCCCTTTCAGAAATCCATCTTCTTCATAAACCCTCTCTACCTCCTCCACCCCCACAGTGCACATCCGGAGGATCTGAGGATCAGGGCTGAACTGGGCACATGCTAGGCAAGAGCATCTCCAGCAAGGGATGCACCAGTGCAGAGGTCCCAGTGAAGTGCGTGGGCACAGCATCTCCGTTAGGTCCACCCTGCCCAGCCTTGCATGTATACTTGCTCCTCTGCCTGAGACACTAGGATCTCCCGCTGAGGGTGGGAGTCTCAGGTTAACCATAGGATCCGTATGGCTGCCACCATGTAATGGGTAGTTCTGCCATGCTGGGCTCTCTGGGGTATCCTGCCTTGCATTACTTCACTTAATCCTCAGCAAATCAGAGCGAATGGTTGTTGCCTTCCTTGTCATGGACATATCCCCGGTGCCTAGTTTAAGGAGCTCAAGCAGAATAGTCAATGCTCCGGAACATCTTCCAAATGCCTGAATGATTAGTGGGCTATTGGAATCACCGGGCCCACAAGATGCTCTTGTTGGTTTTTATGGAAATCGACTCTTTTGCCAGGGAAATTCATCATCCCTGCCCCCTGCCCCCCAAGACTGTTGAGGAGACTTCAGAAGAAGCCTGTTCATTCATGTCTGCTTCCATCTCTGCTGCAAACATGGCTTCCCCATGCATGGTCCTGGGAGAAGAAGCAGTGATAGCTCCATTTCCGAGAGGAGAGGGTCAGGCGTGGAGTGCCTGGGTAGCTCCTGCGGTTGCACAACAGGACCTCAGGCACCGGGGCCGAAGCCCTAGCTCCAGCCTCACTTCCCTCTGCCCCACCGCACGGAGAACATCCTGGAAGATCGGTGTTTAAAGATAGAATCCAGACCACTTGCCTCGACCCTTGTTAGGAGTGATATAAACAAGCCGAGGATGTTCCGGGGAGGAGCAAGGTTAGGAAGTGCATTTCTTCTCTGTCCTGTCTCCAGGCTGCTGGTCCCCTCTCCCCTGTCCTGCTGTGGACGCTGAGGCTATGGAAGGAAATAAAACCTATCTCTGCCCACCTGGATGGAGCCTCCCTCACTCCGTGGTCCTGAGTGTCTGTGGCTGAATCTGTTCTGTGGAAACAGTGAGCAACCAGCCTCCATCAGCCTAGCCAGGTGTACTGACTGACTTGTGCCCTGGGCCTAGGGCTCCTGATTCACAGAGAAAAGAATCATATATCCAGCATAGTAGCTTATGCCATAATGTAAGGACACAGATACATAAACACCTGGCTTGCATCAGGCATGCAGATGACATCTGACACTGGTACTTAGTTATTTTTAAAGAGTGAACTTGAGCTTGAAGCTGACTTCAGCTTGTGCTTGGTTATTGTGTCTGGGTTGTTCTGGTTCCTGGGACAGCTCATTGGCTTCAGCACATGGGGAACCTGGTGAGCCAGGGAAACCCAGCTGCTTCCCAGACCTTGCCTAAAGTGGCCTTACCCCTAAAGCAATGGTTTACAACCTTCCTAATACGGTTCCTCATGCTGTGGTGACCCCCCCAACCATAAAATTATTACATTGCTATTTCATGACTGCAATTTTGCTGTGATGAATCGTAACGTAAATACTTTCGGAGATGGAGGTTTGCCAAAGGGGTCATGGCCCACAGGTTGAGAACCACTTTCCTAAGAGGAAGGAGGGTGAAGCCTCCTGTAGACTGGCCAAAAACAGCCCAGGCAAGTGGTTTTAGTAATTTTATCCTGATTCATTAAGCAGATGCATTCATTAAGCAGTCTTGAGATAGGAGAGAGAGAGAGAGGAGCTCTGCTTGGGAGTGGACAAGGTGGTGGCCCTGGCCACGGCCTGAAGCCCTTATTACGGGGCCACACAGGTCTCCAGGAGGAAGAGGGGTCAGGATGCTGTGACCGTGGAGACAGGAGTAAAAGAATCAGAATGTACAGTTGCGATGTGCAAGAGACAAACAGGGACCAGACTACAGATCTGGAGATTTGACTTAGCTTAAAGTGCAGAGGTGAGAGGCTGCCTCCTGACAAGGCGGAGCCAGTGGTCCATTCCCTGACATCCTGTTCACCTCCCCTTCTCCCAACACATGCCTGGTTTATGCGCTTCTCCTGATTGCTGCATAACTCTAGCTAGATGGGAAAATGGGGGCCATTGTTCCGTTACAACAGGGCTGAAACTTCCGGAGTTAGCACCTGCTTGTCTGAGTCATTCCTGTAAGCCACTTGGCAGCAGCAGTGGGCTGAGGAGTGTAAGCCACAGCAGCAACACACAGTAGGTCTTATTGTCTGTGTTAAAAGTGACTCCGCTATACTACTACAAGCTCTAGGAGGTGAGGAAGCCAGGGGTCCTCCAAAATAACCACTGAGTGATTCATGGATTTGAATAGCAAACCATACAGACAGAAGTGAGCATCATCGACAAGGCTGATGGGAGACATGGGGCTGCTTTGTGTGGGGTACTTCATGTCACTCATTTAAGCAGAGTCCCACCCTCAGGGGGAGAACATTCTGAGCAGGAGACATTATGGGCAGAGGTCCTCAGCAGGACTGAGCCAGACACTGCCTTTGAGGCATGGAGAAGAGTGTGGGCCACAGACAGATTGTGCTTCGGGGATAGGTTCCCAGGCATGGAATCAGCAGTCAAGACCAGGTTCCATGTGGATGACCCGAGACACTCCTTAGAGGGCTTTGTAATGACAATCCTGCCCTAGCCTGAACCCTCTGTCTCCAAGACTTAAACACTGCCTCCTGAACTGGCAGCCATTCATACAGAGAGATTACTTCCAAAGCTATAGTTCATAGTGAAAACAGCAACTCTTCCGCCCAGCCAAGGAAGCTGGGGGAAGGGGGGTCAGTTTGGTTCCCCACTAGGCAAGAGCTTTAAGGATGAAGTAGAGTGGAAGGAACCCTTGAGTCTCAGGCTCATGATGCCCTCCCCCTGGGCTCAGAAGCTCCTCTCTGGGCATCTTGGAACATCTGGTGAGGCTGGTGAGTGGGTCACTGCCACCTGCCACCTCCTATTAGGAGAAATAAGCTTGAGAAAGAAAGATTGGTTTTTAATCAGTTCAATTCCAGATTAACACAGCTAGAGCCTTCTTAGTTTTGTAGGCCGTTAGTTCCAGGAACATTCAAAAACATGCCTGTGGCTGGGTTGTTCTAGAAGATAGCTGAGCACATGGCGAAGGAGAATACGTGTTGCTGTGCATTGTGGAACGTTAGACCTGGAGTGGACACCGCGGCAGCCTTGTGCAGATGGATGCATGCTGATTAGTGGGCATCACGAGAGTGAACTAAATGAACACTCAAAAAATGGTTATGATTGTCAGGCAGTGGTGGCACACATCTTTAATCCCAGCACTCAGGAGGCAAAGGCAGGTGGATCTCTGAGTTCAAGGCCAGCTTGGTCTACAAAGGGAGTTCCAGCACAGCCAGAGCTGTTACACAGAAAAACTTGTCTCAGAAAAAAAAACAAAAAAAGGTTATGCTGAATTTTACTTAATGTAAAAGTTACTACATTAAAATTAAAAGATAAAATCAAAAACCAAACAGACAAAGACACACACTGCCTTCTCCAAGGCTCCTCTTCAAAGCTGAGGAGAAGGAGGATTAAGTGACCCAGCTCACAAAGCTGGGGAGAGATGGAACCTGGCCTGGGATCCTCACTCCTAAAGACCACACTGTCCAGGAAGACGATCACTGTTTGATTTTTGGACTTCCTGACCTGTTCACAGGAGACCCCAGAAGCAACCTATCTTCCGTCACCCCATCTACTATAGAGAGCTCCCAGCAGCCCTCCTTAAGTAGCTACTGTCAGTGGTTTTTCAGACCACCTTGAAAGCCCGAGACCTACAGACACCAGGAGGAAGAAGAGGGGGAAGATGGGAGGAAGATGGTCATGGGCCACAGGCTGTGACTGAGGACCAAGGTGGCCCCACTGCAGTCTGCCTGAACACTTTTGGTTGCTCATTTGAGTTCTCTGACTTGTCCACTCAAGCAGGGTTGAGGCCTAGATGCGTGCACTTGGAGATGCGGGGACACACACACACACACACACACACACACACACACACACACGATGTGAATCCTAGCTCCAGCTTCAACTTTCCCTAGCCACCTTCTCAGCAGGACTCCAAGAGTGTGGTGAGTGAGAACCACCCGAAGATCAGGCTGACCTCCAACTTGCTGCTGTGTATCTCAGGTTGACCTTGAACTCCTGATCCTCATTACCTCTGCCTTCCAAGTGCTGTGATTACAGATGTGTGCCGCCATGCTTGGCCGCACTGTGTTTTGCACTCCGATCTCATTTAACATGACGGATGGAAGACATCATCTTATTTCCCAGTTGTTGTTGTTGTTGTTTTAACTGTGTATGTCTGTATTTTACACCCAATGATGATGCCATGGAGCCTTGTTATGTTGATGGTGCAAACTAGGCGCTAGTGCCTCACAAGTTGACCTGCGGCGTCTCTCCACCGCCTCCAGCACATCTAGGACTCACACATTCGTATGCATAAGGTCAAGAGTTCTTGAAGAGCTGGGTGGACTGGGGACGGGATGAATAGTTTGAGAATACTCTTGGGTCACGCTGCAGTCATCACACCCATCTTCCCAGGCACACAGTCACATGTGAATCACACACCTCTAATTAGTGCTCAGTGCCAGATCAAAGACCCCAGGCTTTGGAAATGTGACAGGCAGGTCAGGTGAAAAATCTAGAAATGAAGATGAACTTGATATTTGGATGCCAGGCTTAGAGGGAGTGAGTGATAGAGACCGCTTGTACTGAAATGGTTCCGGGTCGTGCCTATGTCCTGAAGAGAAGCATTGGGTGCAACTAAAGAACAAAAAGGTAAACTGAGGCATCCTTGTCCATTTCCCAGCTCTTTTAACTTCAATAAAATGGCTCAAAGCTCCAGTCTCAGTATCCCACCCTGTGCGTCACATCTAGCTGGTTGAATGAATTGGATGGATGGATGGATGGATGGATGGATGAACAGTGGCCGCCCTCATATACAGATGAATAGTTGTGTCTTCCCTCATCCTTAGGAGCTCCTGTCCTTCTCTCTTTCCTGCAGGACTCGGGTCAAGCTGGAGAGTCTGGAGGATGCTTACATCCTCCGGGGTGATGACGACTCCCTCTCTGACAAGCATGGCTGCCCAGCGTACGTCAGCCCCGAGATCTTGAACACCACTGGCAGTTATTCGGGCAAGGCCGCGGACGTGTGGAGCCTGGGGGTGATGCTGTACACCATGTTGGTGGGGCGTTACCCTTTTCATGACATTGAGCCCAGCTCCCTCTTCAGTAAGATCCGCAGGGGCCAGTTCAACATTCCAGAAACTCTGTCGCCCAAGGCCAAGTGCCTCATCCGAAGCATCCTGCGACGGGAGCCCTCAGAGCGGCTGACCTCGCAGGAGATTCTGGACCATCCTTGGTTTTCCACAGATTTTAGTGTCTCGAATTCGGGATTTGGTGCTAAAGAGGCGTCTGACCAGCTGGTGCCAGATGTCAACATGGAGGAGAACTTGGACCCTTTCTTTAACTGAGCTTAAGGCCCACGGACACACTTAGCAGGTACCAGGAGCAAGAGAGGGCCCCAGAAAGGAGTTCTGGGACACAGGGGGCCTGGCTGGGAAGCAAGACGGACACTCATATTTACACATTTCTGGGTTCAGAGGAGGAACACCGTCCAGGAGCTGACCGAACACTTAGCATGGGAACAAGACGTGTGGGATGGGGGTTGGGTGTAGATGGTCGGGAGCCCCTCCCCTAAGCTTCTCTTCCCTGGGGTAGCCTGAGAGTCCCCCTTGCCAGTTGGGCTGCTTCATCTACCCTACTTTTCATTTTGTTCAGAAAGAGCTGCAGATCTCCGATAGAACTGAAACTCTTCTGCCTCAAACAAATACCTTGGCATTGCACTGTTAGCATTTAACTTCTTGTTATGATTCAGGGAAGGGACAATTGATCGAAGATTTCTTTCTTTCTTTCTTTCTTTTTTTTTAAAAAAAAAAAAAACAGGCCAACCACCTATGTATTAATTAATGGGATTCACTTAAAATAATAATAATAATAATTCGGTGCACACAGACTGACCTGAAACCTGGGTGCTAAACTAAAAGAAAATGAAAGTTCCAGTTGTCGTCTCTCATTCACACCTTCTCAACTCATTTCTTCTAAAGAAATGATTTTCCTGTTCTGGCTAGGAAGTGACATGTTAATGCTTGACTCCCTGAAGGGGGAGAGGGAGGGAGGGCCAATCTGTTTGGCATCAGCCGGTTTGTGTAACAGGAAACTATTAGCAGTCAGACTTCCAGATGTACTACCACAGTCCAGGGGAAGAAGAAAGGCAAAGAGAGAAATCCAACTCCTTTCTGGGTTTTGTTCTTTCGAAGGAAGAGAGTTCACCCTGTAGACGCGGCTTTCTGCTCTGAATAGAATGAGGGTTTCCAGAGGGCAGGGGGCGCTCCTGGAGTCAGATCTCATCGATGATGCTGAGCTCAACGTTTTGTTTTTCGCTTTATGGGAAACTAGTAAAACGAGACAGGTTGTCCCATGTGTATAAAATATAGGGCAGCTATTTCCTTTTCTCTGCTAAGAATGATCCTTTGGGCTTAGAAAAAGCCCTCTGGTTTGAACAGAAGGGATGATATAAATACAAACAGCTCTCTGTCCCAATACGCACCTTTGTATTTTCAAGAACTCTTGTATTTATTAAGGAAAATGTCACATTGTGATGTATTAAAGCCAGTACTTCAATTACGGGTCGACGGGATGACATGTTACATGCTGTAGTTAACATTTATAATTTCGTTCCCCTGTTTGAGTATTTCTGTCCCTGGAATAACCTTCCATTTGGCTCTTTCTAGGTAGCCTCATTTGATTTCAAGTGGCGAAATGTTTTCCTTTTGTATTCTGGCTTTTCTATTGCTGTATGATACAGAACTCTTTTGGCATAAATATTTGTGTTCCCAGTACCTCAGTCGTTTGGGTTTGACTGCCTGCATATGTTTTGTGAAATGGTCCTGTTTTCGGGTAGGGTAACACGTGGACTCTAGTGTGTAAATGTTACTTGAATCTGTGCTTCACTCTAGTATGTGGCATGTGTGTGCGGACTCTTGGATGCTTCACGCCTGCTCCACAGGAGCCCCTGTCCCCAGCAGGTTGGCTTCCCCGTTCATAATCGGGAGACAAAGCTGCCATGGATCTACCCTTGATTCTATTTTGATAACGGAAGATACAGAGAGAGAGAGGGATTTACATGCAGAAGACGGTGCTGTGGCAAGAAGGACCTTGTATCTTCCCTCTCCATTTTCCAAGCACTGGGTGGGAGGAAAGATTGGTAACATGCATGGTGGGGACCAATGGCCTCTGGTGCTTTGTCCTGTATTTGGTTTAATGTTTTTGTCCTAATCTCTTCAATCAATAAAATTGTGCGTATTTAACTAAAGTCTAGGGTCTAGGAGATGATTTTTCTTTCTGCTAATGTGTCTGTGGCCATCACACACCAAGCAAGACATCCATTATTTCCCTATGTACACACTCTTTCCGGTCAAACCAGGATTCATCAGAGCTAACTGTGTCATTGAATTGGGATACATACTAGCTCATCTAGATGCAACAGCTCAGAATTACCCACCCTATGGCTCCTAGGAGGATAAATCATGCTCCATTGACAGCTGTGTGTTTCCTCAGACAGGCAAGTAAGTGTCTTGTCAAAAGGGAAACAACTAGTGGATGCCAAGGGTGACTCCCGTGCCATGCAGCTGTTTGGTCTCACGCCTTTTCACCGGCTGTGATGTCAGAGCCCAGGAGTTCTCAGGGAGTGCAACAATCACCCCAGAGTTATCTGGGTTACTCTGCCGCTCAATCCCTTCTCCCATGTGGATCATCTGGGGAAAGGCACACCGAGCACAACTCAGTTTGAAATATCCAAGAAGACCCAGTCTCCAGCAACTGATATCTCCATTACCCTTGTCTCTGAGACCCGTGGATTTCCAGGGCTAGATGAGGCTTCCAGACAATCATCTATTGACTACCTTGTTCAGAACAGAAAGACAGCCGGGAGGGACTCACCCCTAACCCAGGAAATCCCATAAACACCTCTGTCTTTTCAGTGCAACACGGAGCCAACGATCAGAGTGAGTACAAAGATGTATGTGTGGCGTCACACGTGGGTTTCATGGATATCACTGTCTGTGCTGGGACCCCAACTGTTCGGGTCTTTTGGAAGGTATTCTGGGAGGAGAGGCACCTGGAAAAAAGATTTAGGTGAGACTAGAAGAGAAACCACAGCAGCAGTCCGTGGCTGGGGGGGGGGGGGGGGGGGGGGGTGCAATCCTGTGTCAAGTATTGAAACCCTTATTTGTATTGCCACTATGAATGTCATCCTGTTGCAGAGCACCTTAACGTTGTCCCAAAGATCCATTGATGATATACGGGAGGACATGGCGGAATCAGAGACTTTCAAGCCAATGGGAGCCGTTTTTTTTTTAAACTTCGGAGTGTCTACCATTGGAAGACATCACCCCTGTGTCCGTAGCACCCGGCCAGCAGCAGCCCAGTCTGACAACAATGGCAGGACACGGTCACTACATAGCTGCTCGTCAATGTGTCACTGGTGCCGGGTGACTGGAGCTGCTCAGTTTTCTTCCAGTCCCAAGGCCTTACGATGTACGTCATGAGAAGACACCCAGGAAGCACTTGCGGGGCTCCACGTAGGCTGACCCAGTTTTGCTGCTCTCTCCCTGCCTGCGATTAAGCAGGAATGGGCCTTTTGCCTAATGAATACCCATTTGAATTGGGTTGTATCAAATCTTTGCCTGTGTGGCTGCTGGGGATGCTGAGGTCTCTGGCACACACTCTGCCTATATAAAATGAGCGTCTACCTCTATGGAACTTAGACTCAGCAATCTTTCTCTTACACACACATACAAACACATACACACACACACACAAACACACACACACACGTCTGAAGACTTGGCTAGTAGCTTTTATTTTAATACCTCTGGATATATATATATATATATATGTATATGTATATATGTATACATATACATACATATATATTTATATATATGATTAACTCCATTGGGACAGAGCAAGAGCCTGAGACAGGGAGGACTGAGTGGAGGAATGGGTGGTGGCAGGCCCAGGCTCTGGATCCCTGTTTTCACATTAGCTGTGACTTGGCAAATCACTTTACTTTTATAAGGACCAATGTATCTTGAGGGATGACTGAATTAAAGGTGCCTCAAGGGGCTTAGGCCTGGGCCAGGGTGGAGTGGGAACCCTTCCTGCTATCAGGAAATGAGTGCAGTGGAGCTCCAGAAATGAAATGAACGGAGGACAGCCATGGAGAAAAGAAAAAGACAAAGCGTGCATTTGATTTCAGGGATGCCAATTCCTAAAATGGTTCCACATCGACCCTTGGATATAGATAGAAGTACCAAGACATGGGAGCATCACCTGCCCCTTCTCTCTCTCCCACCCATGTGACAATGCTTTCTGTAGCTTCTAGACTCAGGACTAGAACAGAGGGGAAGTGAAGTTTATGCCTTTCCCTGAACTTGATTGCAATTCAACCAGATTTGGGCAGGAGCCTTTGGACACATAAATAGCTGTGGTGATATTGTGTTCCCCAATATATTGTTCACCCTAATAAACTTATCTGGGGTCAGAGAACAGAACAGAACAGAACAGCCACTAGAGGCCAGAAAATGGTGGCACTCACACCTTTAATCCTAGCATTCCGAAGGCAGAGATCTATCTGTGAGTTCAAAGCCACACTGGAAACAAGCCAGGCATGGTGGCACATGCCTTTAATCCCAGGAAGTGATGGTAGGAAGCAGAAAGGTATATAAGGCGTGAGGACCAGGAACTAGAGCCTGGTTAAGCTTTTAGGCTTTTGAGCAACAATTCACCTGAGATCCATTCAGATGAGGATTCAGAGGCTTCCAATTTGAGGAAAGGAGATCAGCTGAGGAATTGGTGAGGTGAGGTTAGCTGTGGCTGGTTCTGTTTCTCTGATCTTTCAGCGTTCACCCCAATACCTGGCTCCAGGTTTGTTTTTGTTAATAAGACCTTTTAAGATTCATGTTACAAATATCCCCTATCCAAAGGGAAATGTCTCTGTACTTAGACTGCTAATGAAGGCAAAGTCAGCATTGTACTGACCTGCTCAGGCTGTTGTAACAACCATCATACCCCAGAAGCTGGGATGGCACCCTTCTCCTATTTCAAAGCCTGGGAAGTCCAGAGTCAGGGTGCAGATTTGCTGGTTGATGACCAGCCTGGTCTGACTCTCAGGCAGTTTTCTTCTTGCTGCTTCCTCAAATGGAAAAGACAGAAAGGACACTATCCCTAGCCATGAAGGCTTCACCTTCACCTAGTCAACACCCAAGGTCACATCCGCAAATCCCATCACTGTGGGGATGAAGGTTTCAGCATTCTCCGGGGCAGACACAAGCAAGGATCTGTGGAAGGAGGAGAGAGCAGGGTTTGCAGTGTAAAGACACCAAGTGTGCCCTGCAAGACACTTCACTGTTGAGTCTCAGTTTTCTGTCATGAAATAGGTAACCGAGACAACTTAACTCGTCTGGGGTAAGTTACCCTGCGATGTGAAGTGTAACCAATGTTTCTGTATGGACGGATGCCTCAAAGGTACCACGGCTTTTAGGCACCGAAATTAACATTCAAAGATGGATTCAAAGGAGAGAGTAAAGCAGGGTTCCCATGGAGGTGAACACACAACAGCACTGGAGGACTGACCTGCTTCTCAACCCAAGGTGCAAGGCCATGCCACTAAGTGTGTTACTTCAAGAGCTCCCGTACCCCATAGCTTCTGATCCAAGAAACCAGGTGTTGAGGTAAATTTGAGAAGTAGAGACTAAGTGAATGGGGTCTCTCAAAGAAAGAAACATCAGGCTAAGCCACTCAGGCTGTTTATCTCACCTTACCCCCACGGACCACTGGGCCAGGTGAGGACTGACAGAACCTTTAAGAAATCATTTTAGCCTCTCATTGTCTGTCTTGTATGTGGCATTCCTATGTGCATGTGGACAGGTCAAAAGTGAGGAACTGTAACTCTCCTTCACTGAATTAAGTCATAGTATTTCCTAGTACTATGCTTTGAACCTTGTCTACCAAATGATACCCTCAAATGTGACCTTATTGGGGAATAGGGACTCCATAGATAGAATCAAGTTAAGAAGACGTTGTACCTACTTATGGCTTCTCCTAATCCATGAGACTAGTATGTTAGAAGAGAAGGGGAGAATATATATATATATATATGGAGAGGGAGAGGGAGAGGGAGAGGGAGAGGGAGAGAGAGGGAGAGAGAGAGAGAGAGAGAGGAGAGAGAACCATGAGGGTAGAAACAGAGAAACAGAGGTGGAGTGGTATAGATGCAAGCCAGGAACATTCAGAGCTACAAGAAAGAAGCTAGAAGATGCCAGGAAGGATACTCCCTGAGAATCATGGGGTAAGCCTAGCCTGTCAACTACTTGACTTTGAACTTTGAGTAGATACATTTCTGCTGCTTCAAGCTGTCCAGTTCACAGTATGTTAAGAATGAACACACCTTGGCATCTCTTTAAGTGGTGTTGCCAGACTTCAGTATCACAAGAGAACTGAAGCTTGATATTTCAAAACCTTATTTCACGCTTGCTTGGGGGTGTTCATGGTGGTTCCTGTGGGATGGGATAACGGACAACAGGAAGAGCACATGAAGTGGCAGGTTGGCTGGGCATCAGCCTAGACACACAAGCCATGAAGAAAGTCACCCTCCCTCAGTTTCCAACCAGGTATAATTTACAGGAAATGATGCTGAGAGGTAAAACAGAAGACATTGTCTAGACCAGAAACCATAGGTAGTGGATTAGGGTTTTCAAGGGGGAACAGAACTGATAGAATTAAGATACAAAAGGAAATTGTGTTAGCTTATATTATATGGACTGGGCAGCCTGACAATGGCTATGGGTACACAGGAGGGGCTGGGAACCCGGTCGCTGCTTCATCCACTATGCTGGGTGCCTCAGGAGCCCTGGTTTGGTGCCAAGGGCTTAGGGAGTTCCGAGAGAGTCTCTCACCTCCAGTTTGGTTTGACGGCTAGAGAAACTGGGTTGTGACTGCAGCAAAAGATGCTGGCAGCAGAGATGCACTGACCAGCAAGAAACAAAGGCAGGCAGACAGCAGACTGCTTCCCTCTGACGGCTTTATGTCTAGGCCACCCCTGGAAAGTGCACCCGCCCTGGGGGAGGGTTCTGTCCCCTTGGTTTATTCTCCTAGAAGGGCCCTCACACATCTGCCCAGAGTCTTGTCTCAGTGGATTCCAGATCCACTTGACACTCAAGATGATCCATCACAGTTGGACACTAAGGTCCCAGGTATGCATCCTATTCAGAAATGTGGGAAGCACCAGTTAGCCTATTTATAAGCATGCAGATTCTTTTCATCCTGATCTTATCCCTTCTTTCTGGAACAAAAAAAAATCTTCTTACGTCCTCTCATGACCATGTGTGGTTTTACTTTTAATTACTGTGGTGGTTTGAATAAGATGGTCCCCATAGGCTCATATATGTGAATGCTTAGTCAGGAGGGACAGGCACTATTTGAAAGGACTAGAAGGATTAGGAGGTGTGGCCTTGTTGGAGGAACTGTCACTGGAGGGTGGGCTTTGAGGTTTCAAAAGCCCATGCCCAGCCCAGAGTCTATCTCTCTCTGCCTATGGATCAGGACGTAGCTCTCAGCTACTGCCCTAGCACCTTCCTGCATGCTGCCATGCTCCCCACCATGATAATGGACTAAACCTCTGAAACTGTAAGCAAGCTCCAATTAAATGCTTTCTTCATAAGAGTTGCCTTGGTCATGGTGCAATAAACAGTGGCTAAGACAATTAATATTTACTAGATATTCATAAAATTTTCTTCTTGTTATAATGTTCATTGAGTAGCTGCCTCATTTTATTACTCAGGACGGCTGTATGCATACTTGAACTTCAATTATTGTAAATTTCTTTGCATTAATTTAAACTTCTATGGAGTTCTTCTCATACTTTATATTTTGTAGTATAAAAACCTAAAACATGAGACAGTTCTACCTGCCTTCCCTTTCGGTCCTTTTGGTTTTTAGTCTGTCTTTCTCTTTAAATTTTTTAAAATTTATTTACTTATTTGTATGTGTATGGGTGCTTGGCTTGCATGTATGTGTGTGTATGATGTATGTGTCTGGTGTCCACGAAAGCCAGAAGAGGGCATTGGATGCCCTGGTACTAGAGTTACAGACAGTTGTGAGCTTCAATGTGGGTTCTGGGAATCAAATCTGGGTACTCTGGAGGATCAGCTAATATTCTTAATCACCAATCCATCTTTCCCATCCACTCTGTCTCCTTTTTATATATTGTAAAAACAGAAGTATTGAGGCACTGTGGATATACAATAAACAGAACACACTACACACCCTTAGGATGCTCTTAAATGTTGTACTTAGTTTTCTGCAATTTTACTACTATGTTCTTGTAGTTTTTTGAGGATCCCTTATGAGGATTTCTACATAGATCAACAGTTCTCAACCTGTGGGTCATGGCCTCTCCGGGGTTGAATGACCCTTTTACAGGAGTCGCCTAAGACCATCTGAAAACAGATATTTACACTACGATATGTAGCTAGAGTTTTTCTGGTCCTGCCTGGCCCACAGTCAGGACAAATCTCTCTCACCTGCCAGTCCCATAGCCGCTTAGACCCAACCAAGTAAACACATAGAGAGTTATATTACTTATAAACTGTATGGCCGTGGCAGGCTTCTTGCTAACTGTTCTTATATCTTAAATTAACCCATTTCTATTAGTCTATACTTCGCCATGTGGCTTGTGGCTTACCGGTATCTTAACATCTTCTCATGGCGGTGGCTGGCAGCTCTCCCTCTCCCAGCCTTCCCCTTCCCCGAATCCTCCTCTCTGCTTGTCCCGCCTATACTTCCTGCCTGGCTACTGGCCAATCAGTGTTTTATTTATTAACCAATCAGAGCAACACATTTAACATACAGAACATCCCACAGCAACAATTCACCACAGTAGCAAAATTACAGTTGTGATGTAGCAATGAAGTAATTTTATGGATGGGTGTTGCCACAACATGAGGAAAGGGTCACAGTGTTAGGAAGGTGGAGAACCAGCAGTATAGATGATCAGGTTGTAAGTAGACACTTCTGTTTCTTGCTGATTGGATACCTTGACTCTCTCTTCTTTGCCTCTTGCATTGACTTAAAACTCTAGAGTAATCTTGAATAGACAGGTAGGAATAAAGACCATTTATGTGGTCCTAAGTTTCACAATATCTGTTTTATCAGTTTGGTTACTGAGATATGAAAAATTCACATCGAATCCCTGGGTTTTTGTGTGTGTGTGTGTGTGTGTGTTTTCACAAGAACTGTGCATCTTGTATTTGAGATATCAGATGTTAGGTCCATAACTGTTTAGGAATTAGTTCCTTTAATGAATTGACTCCTTCATAATTATGAAATGCCCTTTCTAGCTGTCGTTAAGAATCTTTGTTCTGGAACGTATGTGATTTGATATTAGTTTAGCCACCTACTCTTTTGGTAGTGTCTTTATGATGTATCTTTTAAAAATTACTCCTCAGTTTTAATATATTTAGTATTAATTTATTTATTCACATTTGCAATGGCTTTCTCACAGGAGGCTTACCCCATGCCCCTGCTTTTTAGTAAATGTGACAGACTCCGGTTTTAAACAGGATTTGTTTTGAATTATGAGTTAGCATCTGTGGCACGTGCCGATAGGAGCATCACACCTCTTGGAGCTGGAGTTTCTGGGGGTTGTGAGCTGCCTAATGTGGGCATTAGGAACTGAACTGTGGTCCTCTGCAAGAGCCACACATAGCACTTTAGTGCGGATGCATCTGTCCAGCCCAGCCTTTGCCTTTTGATGACACATAATATGATTATTGATGTGGCCTATCTTGCATCATCCAGATTTCTACTGGGGTCCTTTCTATCTTATCTGTTTATTTACCCTTCATCTCTTTGACTCTATTTCTTTGGTTTAGTGGAAGGTTTTTTGTTTGTTTGTTTGTTTGTTTAACAATTCCAATGACTCTCCTTAGTTGGCTTATAAACCATATCAGCTTGCGTTATTATTTTGATAATAATAGGATTTCATAGCATTCATCTTAAACAAGCTTGTAACTGAAAGTTTTCCTGTGCCCACCCAGCTCCCATGTCCTTGTGGTCTCACAGCCGCTCAGACACAAATGAACACACAGAGGCTTATACTAATTACAAACTGTATGGCCTATTGGCTCAGGCTTCTCACTAGCTAGATCTTACATCTTAAATTAAGCCATTTTTATAAATCTATACTTTGCCACGTGGCTTATCGGTATCTTTACATCTTTATCTTTACATCTTGCTTCTCATGGCGGAGGCTGGCAGCGCCCTCTCTGTTCTGCCTTTTTCCTTTCTCCTCTCTAGTTAGAAGGTCCCACCTAACCCTATTCTGCCTCACCATTGGCCAAACAGCTTTATTTATCCACCAATCAGAGCAACATGTTTTCACAGCACACAAAAAGACATTCCTCCATTACTTCCCCTTTCCTTCTAAACAAAAGGAAGGCTTTAACTTTAACCTAGTAAAATTACATATATCAAGCAAGAATTACAGTTACAAAAGCTACTTGCAGGTGATAATGTATCACTTTCTGCATATGAACCTTCCATGGTGAACTTCTCCATGTTTGCAGTCATGCTTCATTTGCCACACTTTGTTTCCATGGTGGCAGAGAGAGGAGAGAGAGAGAGACAGAGACAGAGAGACAGAGAGACAGAGACAGAGACACAGAGAGAAACAGAGAGAGAGAGAGAGAGAGAGAGAGAAACAGAGAGAGAAACAGAGAGAGTCTGTGCAGCTCCCCTTGCCCCCATTATTCCATTCAGGCTCCCAGGCATGGTGAGAGGCCACCCACACTTAAGGTAGACCCCCTTCCTTATGTTAATACTGTCTGGAAATATCCTCAGGCTTCCCAGTCAGTGTATGCTTTATTATTTTCCTAGGCACTTGTCAGTCTTACTAAGCTGGCAAGAATAACCCTCAGGCATCTTGTATTCTTTTAGTCACACACTTTGATTTTTATGGGTTATAAAACTTACTATGCATTGTTACTGCTTTACGTCAATCCATTGAGTATTTTAATAGAATTAACATAAACAAATATCTTTATAATTACATACGCTTTCACAATCTTTTATTTCTTTGTGGACACATTGTGTTTCCTTATTTGAGAAAAGAGGGGAGAGATACAGCCATTTATATTGTCCCTAACCTTTGGAAACATTGGTTAAGCATCAGCCCTCATCCCCCAATCTTCTGAATGCTTATCTCCTGGCTTTTGATTATAGATATTTTAACATTGTTCTCCAGGCTCTTCTCATCCTCTTTGATTGGAATAATGTAGTCAACTTAATGGCATAATGTGGTGCTTTATGGAGAAGTTTTTACAATCTGTATCTTTTTAAGATCCACTGTGGAAGGAAGCAGTCAACACAGGTCCAAGAGAACTAGGATATATATTGTTGTCCGTACAACATAGATACAAATTCTTTTTCATCTTTGATGACTTCAGTAGAAATGAATATACTTTTAAAGAACACACACCATGTATCTGAGGCTGTTTTAGTCTGCACTGATGCAATGGGACTACATCTGGAAAGTGAACTTTGATGGAAGAAAATGTTTGAGTATTTCCAGATCCATCTGGCTTCTGCAGGAAACGTGGGAGAAATCACAAGTCCTTCATCCTCTAAGTTTTTTGGGGTGGTGCAAATGGCCACCCTCTTCCTGGGAATGCAATGTTGTTTTTTATTTACTTTCTACAAGGAAGTAGAGTGGGTGGCTAGCCAACTTCAGAGCCTTTTATTTGGTTCCCTCTTCAACACCCACCCTGACCCAATAGATCAAGGACACAAATGAAGGTCTTGCTTCTGTAAGTATATCAGCTACAAATTGTACATTTATAGAATAGGGAAATGGCCGTGGCATATGTTGGCAGAGTCTGTGGACCTGATGTGATTTGGATTCGGCAAGGAGTCACTATGACTATCCCCTCCCCCGACCCCTGTGTCTATATAGTTAAATAGTGAGCCATGCTGAGAGTCTCTGAGCATCAGGGTCAAATCTTGTTTATGTCCAGGGATTCCTGAGAATCCTAGTTAGTTCTGTGTCCCTTGGTGTTCAAATAAATGCCCATAGTTCCACTTGGAAAATCCATACACGTTGGGGCGTTCAGGGTCTCTCTCACTGAACCTTGAGCTTTCCATTGTTTGGCTGGTGTGGCAGCCAAAAGAGCCTTAGCTATCCACCCGTCTTTACCTCTCCCAGTGCTAAGAGTTACAGACATACAAGATACACCCAGCAGTTTTCTAAAAATAAAAAAATTTATAGTTCAACTTTCTGTTTTTTTTTTCAGTATGAACTTTATAATAATAATGGCAGTATTATCCAGTATCAAAAAGTTGGACACACAGTAGCTACTCACATTTCTTTCATGTACAGTTAAACAAGGCAGACAATAGTGTAGCTGGAGGCTTTTCTGCGTCCCACCTGGTCCCATAGCCACTTATAAAATAATCACTCAGAGGCTTATATTAATTATAAATATTTGGCCAATGGCTCAGGCTTATTACTAACTAGCTCTTACAACTTAAATTAACGCAATTCTATTAATCCATGTATTGCCACATGGCTGTGGTATTACCAGTCTGCTGGCATCTTGCTGCTTGGCGGCTGGATGGTATCTGCTTGACTCCGCCTTTCTTTCTCCCTGTATTCAGTTTGACTTTCCTGCCTAACTATATTCTATCTTGCCATTCACTTTTTTCTGTGTCCTGCAGAATGTCTGGCAGACTCTTCCATGAAGCAAGAACCCTCTGCCTACACAATGGCTACAATCTCTGTGACTGGAAGCACTTGAAATTCATATAAAGTTATCTAGACTATGTAGCCAGGATATGGAGGAGGTCCATAATACAAACACTTAACCTGGCATTCATAAATGGAGGGTTTGCAAGTGTCCTCCCATCAGAAGCAATGGGAGCTGTTAATGGTGGGAGAGGAAGAAGACTTTTTCAGGCTGGAGGTTTGAGAATCTGGGTAGCTAGAATCCTTGGGAACATCTACCAAGATATAACAGAGACTCCGATTTTCCCAGTTATTGTCTTGCCATAATGCATCTGCCTTTGTATTTAATTTTCTTTGAGGTTCTTCACTAAATATTATACCCTGAAGCTCAACATTTTGTGTTGTTCAACAGTGGGCTGAGTAACTATGCACCTTCCTTAGGATTTGTATGTAGACATCCTAACACCCCAGGAGATGGCATCTAGAGATATTTAGAACCTCTGTATTATGATACAATATACTCAAAAATGGGAATAGTGCCTTTGCAAGAGACCAACGACCTACTCTGTCCCATGTGACAACCATATAGACGCAACCTAAAAGAGACCCCTCCCCAGAACCTGGGCACTGACTCTCTGATCATGGCCTTCCAGCCTTCAGGAGTTTGAGAAATCAATGTCTAGTGTTTATAAGCCATTCAGTTGAAGGTAGTTTTATTAGAGCATCCTGAGCGGACTATGATTCCCATTGAGCCGGATTAAGAACTTCTAAGTTACTAGAGGTCTTCATAGTCTTCGTTAACTCTCTGTGAGCACCAATCTTGGTTGCCAACTTGACTACATCTGGAATCAATGAAAACCCTAAAAGCTGGGCTCGCTTGTGAAGGATTTTCCTTCTTTTTTTTTTCTTTTATTTTTCTAGCATACATTAAATCCCGACTGCAATTTCCCCTCCCTCTGCTCTTCCTAGTCCCTCCCCTCTCCTCTTCTCTCCCCCAGATCTACTCCTCCATTTCCCTTCCAAAAAAGAGCAGGGCTTCCACGGATGTCCACTGAACATGGCCTAACAAGATACAGTAAGACTAGACACAAACCCTCAACTCCAGGCTGGATGACGCAACCCAGTAGGAGGAAAAGAATCCCAAGTACAGGCAAAGGAGTCAGAGACACCTCCACTTTCATTGTTGGGAGTTCTACAAGAACACTAAGCTACACAACCAGAAGGCATATGCAGAGGACCTAACTCAGACCCGTATATGTCTGTGTGCACATGTCTGTGTGTGTGTGTGTGTGTGTGTGTGTGTGTGTGTGTGTGTGTGTATTCTTTCTATCAGCTCTATTGCTTTAGAGACTAACACATTCTCTTTTCTTTATTCCTGCCACTGCAATGCGGTACTGTTATCTTTCTACAAACCGTTCTCCCACATTTGAAAATATGTGAATCAATGTACTACCAGATCATCTCTCAAAGCTACTGCTGGTAGAGGTTTTAGCAATGAAGCCAACAATCTGTGCTGGTAACTAACTGTGCCCCACTTCCTTCCTCCATTGCCATTTGAGTGGGTAATGGGCCCGTCCCCCAAGCCCCACCTTACTTCTTTATCTTGGATCACCCTCCTGGTCTTACTGTGTTGATAGCCTAAAGGTGGAATCACATGATGGAAGATCTGTTAGGAAGAAATACCAGTGAAAGGAAGAAGCATAGTCCTTGATTTAGAGTTGACAATCCAAAGTGGAGTTGAGCAGCACACACTGACCATTGAGACGTAAGCAGTGGTACTGTCATCTCAGGCACTGGGTAGACCATTCTGAGAACACCATGAGCTCAGGTGTAATCAGAGACAGATCCGAAAGAGCTGACGGCTAAGGGCTGCCAAAGAGTCCCACTCACAGTGTTCTTTCTTGAAGGAGTCTCTGGGTCATGCTTTCTTGGGTCCAGCCTCTTGTTCCACGCCATCCATGAGATGGGTCTAAATGGGTTCATGCTTAAGGAAATGTAGATTCTACCCTGAGGGTTTGCTTTCCCTCTGTAACTACCTGATAGTTCTCTGAGGTTGGTGTGAGCATTGGCCCATGTTCTGTGCTAGCTGGGAACACAAAGTTTAAGGCATTTTACCTTCAGTGGGATTCCAACATCTGATCATTTCCCATTTTTAAAAGTAAATAAATTTTGATTTCAAGGGGAAGTACACATCCTTCCTGGAACAACCCAGCCCACAGGAAGGAGTAACAATGGCTTCCACCCTTGAGCTCACCCTCCTCCTCCTGGGAAGGAAGTGTGAGATCTGTGGGCCTGGATAGAATCTGAGCTCCCTGATGCTCTGTCTGCTCTAGTTGTATAGGTAGAGACTTCAGGCCTCACAGGAAGGTAAGAGTGGCCTGGGAAAGACTAATGTTCAGTCTTTTGGTGGGATCTAGGAGGAAAAGAAGGAGACCCACTCACATTATGACTATTGCTACTCTTTATTCTCTTCTACAGGGGTGACTCCTATTTCTATAATGCCTGGGCTAGCAGAGATGGAGGGAGGAGATTTACCACGGGAAGTCAGCCTTCCTCTGACAGCTTTTGCTGAGCATCATGTTAGCTGGTCTTCAGTTGCTGGGACAAAATGCCTCACGTGACTTAAGGGAGGAAGGATTTCTTCAGGCTCACACTTCCAGAGCAATCTATTTCTGAGGATGGGTCCATGACACACTCTATCATTATTGGCCTATGTTGAGGCTGCTGGTACATCGTAGCAGAAGGGTAGGTATGGCAGAAGGCATTCCATGATAGAAGGAAATGGAGAAGAGAGAAAGGATTTTGGTGAGATGGTATACCCACCAGGGACATGCCCTCAGTGACCAACTCCCTCCAGGTAGACCCTATCTCTGAAAGCTTCCATGACTTCTCAATCACGCCAACTGTTGCTAAATCCATCAATGGATTAATCCATCCATGTATTATTAGGTCAGAGCCCTCATGAAGCCCTCACTTCTCAATGACCGGATCTACCAACCTCAAACCAAGTCCTTACCACATGAGCCTTTGGGAAGGGTTGGGTGCCTGATGACAATAGCAACTTAAAGAAGGAAGAAATTTTTTGCGCCTCGTGGATCAAGAGTATAGTCCATCATAGTGGGAAAGTCACAGATGGCCCCAGGAGTTTGAGGGAGCTGGTGAGATTGCCTCCACTACCAGGCCAGAGAGAGGGATGAACGCCGGTGCTTCAGCTTGGGTTTTCCTTTTTATTCAGCTCAGGACTCCAGGCCATGGGATGATCCATCCACATCTGAAGTGGGTCATCTACTTCCATTAACCCCTCACAAAATATGCCAAGATGTTTGTTTCCATGGTGATTTCTGAATCCCAGTGAGCTGACAATCAAGACTAACCATCACACATAACAATCATCCTTTCTCTGTAAAATACTGTAGAGCCAGGGTTAGCTGCCTGGTCTTCAGATTGTTAACATACTGCTAACTCTATAGAACCAGAGTTAGGACAAGAGAAGTAATTTAGAATATATAGTACAAAAAGGTCCATTTAGCTTGAGAATTGTGTGCCTGTCTTTCAATATTTTTCACCTGGCAAAGGAGCTTTAGAGTTACCTAGTTGGTGTCCTTACTTGCATGAATGGGCACATTGGCGATCAAGGATGTCAAGATGCATAGTAATAGTTCTCGAATCATGAACCTTCAGTATAGCTCTGGGGCCACTTATTCCAGAAAGGCACACTTGAATTCCTTTCTTTTCTCAGGGATCCACATGTGTGCCAGCGCAGTCATGGACTGTCAAATGCATGCTGAGTAAATGCAAGAGGAACCAGAGATACCCTAAGGGGCACAGCAGAGAAGCATGTGTCACGCGGTTCCTCAAAGCATGGGGATCTGATAAGAATTCCAAGGGAGAAGATGAACAGAAGAAGCACAAAGCATACGGAAGCAAAGCAAGGGGCCACTGGTGAGCTGGAGAAGACGTAGCTTTCTAAAAATGACTTCTAACTGACTTTCTTTGTCATAGGAGACTGTGGTTTTTAATATATTAACTCCAGCTGGTAGCCAGGGTGGTGTACAAAGCTATAAATACTATAGCACAGCCATGATCTGATTGAATACTTAAGCTCTTTGAGCCCGTTGTTATGGCTTGAGGCCCCATAGGCACATGGTTTGAGTGCTGGGTCTCCCCTGCCTGTGGTACTACTTGGAAGGATGTGGAGTCTTTAGGAGGTAGGGTGTAGCTAGTAGAAATAGGTCAGGTCAATGGGAGGTTGTTCTTACTTTTGGTTCTCACTGCATTGTCTGTTTCTCAGTCCACTGCCTTGTGAGGAGTCTTTCTCAAGTGCTCCCACCACCATGAATTCTGCCATGTCTCCCCAACCAGAGTAGACTAAAATTACCTTGAGACCATGAACTCAAAACAAACCTTTATTTCCTTACGTTGATTCTGTTGGGTGTTGTGGTCACTAGTTAAGAGATTGAAATGGAACATACATGAACTTCTTGAGTGGGCCAGGTAACATTTACTCTTGAAATTTCATGCCACATCTCATCCATAGTTGTTCATCAACACATGTTTGTGGAAATAATGAATACTTGGTTTAGCAGACTTCCACTTCTTTAGAGAATCCATACAGCTCAATACTTTCCTTCCAAGATACTACTTAGAATAACATAGAAGTGACTGCCATCTGGGTACAATTCATTTATGTATTTTGACAATGTCCACCAGCATCAGTGTGAACTCTGTAGAGACACTTAGAGTACTGGGCCCAGGATGTTCAGTCAAGGAAAAATGAGATTGCTCCTGGAGCCACACATCCACCCCTTTGTAGAACGAAAAATTTGTAGAATTCTTTTGCTAATGTGGAGGATTTCTGAACTCTATCTTCTTAGCTAGACTTTTCTGATATTATCCCCATGAATTTGTTTTATAGCTTATTGTCATTATGAGGGGGCTCTTGTTAAATTCTATTCCTTGTAGTTTGTGGGTCTTTTTGTTTTGTTTTTAGACTGTATACCTTTCCTCAACTAAACTATAAACTTGCTTTGCTATGTAGCATTCTTTACAAGCTGTGTGCATAGCATCATACAATCTACCCCAAAAGAGATTCTGGCATTAGCCTGTGGGAAATATCTCTATGCTTTGATTCTCCTCTGGAGACAGAGTCTTATGTAGCTCATGCTAGGCTTGATCCTCTTCCTTCCACATTCCAAGTGTTGGGGAGGCATGTGCCACCATGTCTAGCTGTATCTGTGAATTTTTATCTCACCAGATCACAAGGAAAGACCATGGGACTCAATAACCCATATCATTGAAACCACAGAGGTTTCAGCTGCCTTGGCATTAAAAGACCATGAGACATCCAGTAGGGTGGGGTAGCAGGAACTTGCTGGGTCCAAAACTCAGAGGTCAATGGGATGAAAAGATAGAGATATTGTGTAATGGAGAATAAGAAGAACCACGGCTCAGGCCCGATGCTGTTCACTCTCTCCATACGTGTACTTAGCTCTCATTTATACTCTGAATCCAGTCGCCATTCATCACGCTGGAATAATGATACATTTATTGACAACTCCTAAGATAATCTGCCAATAGAACTAGCCTTATGAGAATGATGAGTGAGAAGTACAGGCTGGAGAGTAGAGGAAGGGACAGGTTGACAACTGACCCTCCCTGTCCTTCAGCTGTATAGCTTCACACTGTCCTTGTCTCAAAGGCTTCAGCATTCCCACCTTCCCCAGTGTCTATAAGTCCTGTCTTCTAGCGACACTGCCTTGCAGTTCTTATCAAAAAGGCAGCCGACTCAGTTCCCTAGTACTCCACTGTCTAAGGGCAGCATGCCCCCTTTGCTGCAGGCACACAAACACTCCACTTCCAGGAATGCTTAGTCCTAGAGGGCAAACCCAACTGTCAATTGCATTTATTGTGATGCCACCCCACAGAGATCTTGGCTTGCGTTAATACATTTACGTAGGCTGCTTGACTTCCTTCTTGATGAAATGATAACTTGTAACTTTAGGCAAGACCAGAAGGATGGAAGGAGGAAAGAGTAAGTAGCTGACCCTGTGGGTGAGGAGTCAACGCACAATGAGGGGCAGAGAACACACAGGGCAGTCAAGTGCTCTCTGGGTTGGCGATGATTTAGCTAAGCCTGAGGAGTCCTGGGGGCCTAATCAAGCCTGGTGAATGCAGAGAAAGACTCTGACTGAGTCCTGAAAGATGAGCGAGCATTTCTGAATCAACAAGAGAGGCACTTCTCCAGAGAAGCATCAGGAAATGCCGATGTGGAAGACGACATGATGGCCAGGCATTTGCGGCTCAAAGCTAATTGGTGGTGACATATACCACGTCTGAGTAAATAAAAATTATCCATTAGTCAGGAAAAACATGTGGTCTTGTCATTAACCTGAAAGGTCCCCAAGGAATGTTCTTAATCTTTCCAGAGCACAGTGACATGAGGCGATGTGCTCAGGATGGATCTTGTTAGAGACAGAGCTATAGATTCTGCCTGACTGTGCCTTGGAATCCCGTAGAGGTCTTACAGAGCATGCTCTCTGTATGGAATCCGACAGCACAACATGGCAGAGAAGATATGAGCTTAGCAAAGAGAAATCGTTCTGTGGGGACCGGTGTGATGAGCAAAGGCTCCATGGAATGATACCTCTAGAGGTGAGCCTTGATTAATTTCCTGATTGAATTACCTTCCTGATGGGGTGCTGCAAGGCTCTTGCTATCGAGTTCACTGAGTGTGACATCTCTGCCTTCAGTTTCACCCAAATTAAGCAGGTCTAGTGCAGGGCAGTTGGTAGGACTCCATCTCCCAGTATCAGCAGAGGGCTACTGAACTTCTAACTGAACTTTGTCCTTCAGGGCCCATTTTCCTGATGGGTCCCAGAGATAACATAGTAACCTGCTGGCAACAAGGCTTACAGTTTATGTTGTCAGGACTGTGCTATTTGGAGAAAATAGTTACGTGTAAAACGAAAACAAACCAACACATCCTGTTTGTTTTTTCATATAAGAGAAAGAAAAACATATGCACCTAGACATCTCCAGGATTGTGAAGGATTCGGGTTTTCTGTGCCTAACACCCAAACGGGTAGGCAGAAACCCTAACCAAGCAGTGGTGTGAGGAGAGGAGGAGACCTGAAAGGGAGACTCCAGGCCCCAGAAGATTCCTCACCCCCTCCCCACCATGTGAAGCAACAGCAGGGAACAAGATGCTTTTGGTGTGGACCATGGATCTACTTCTTTGAAGGTGACGATTAGGCAAGATACTTAACTTCTATGTTTTCCTTCCTTCTTTCCTTTCATTCATGGCTATTACCTGCCTTGTGTATTTATGCTGATATACGCTCCTGGGATAGACAGGAGATGTGGCAGTTCCTATTATTTTTGTTCGGTGTCGAAATTCCAGGAAGCTTTGGGAAAAGATAACTGCTTAGAGCAGTAAAAATGAAGAGCAATCACAAACCAGAGATGACTTCACAGCCTCTCTGGAAGATGCTGGAAACGGAGTCCCCTTTGTTTCCTGTACCAAATCGGACCCTTTGAGGCAAAATGCAAAGGGTGTCCTAGGATGGGTGAGGGCAGGGCCAGGGCTGGAGGTGACCTCAGGTGTCCCCATGCAGAACGGCCAAACCACTCAGGAGAGACCAGAGAGAGAGGATGGGGTGCCAAGAAGTGTTGCCATGTTGTTGTAGAGGATTCATCTGCTTAGCATTAAAGCCTCCCCTTGTTTAACCCTCGGAGGTTTTGGACTCTGTCTGGTGTGAAAAATTTTTTCAGTTTAGAAAGAGTTCCGCTCATTACTTTAGCAGACTGCACATGGGGACAACTTGTTTATCTGCTAAATGAGTCATCAATATCCTGCTCTATATGAGCCATGGAATGATAGACTTGGACAGGCTCTCAGACTCACCCAGCTCAACCCCCTCATCACCAGCCGGGAAATGGATGTCTGAGAAGATGGGGACTTGGTGGGCCAGAAGAATGGGTCTCCTGATCCCAAGTCTTAGGTGCATTCTACTAAATGCAGTAGCCACCTGCAGAACACTGAAGAGGCAGAAGGTAAAGGGAGCCAGGCTAGCTATTGTACACGTTCCTCTCAGCAGCCCTGGAAATTCCTTGTTTTTAAGAAAAGAAACACGGCATTTGGTTGAGCAGACACCAAGAAAACAGCTCCGTCATTCATAAAACATCTGGGCACTTACATGCAGCCACTGTGATAAGGACTGAAGTATCAGTATCAAGGAAAATCAGGCAGATGAATTAGATACTGGCCTTGTCCTGACTGAGAATTCAGTCTGCAGACCACCCTGTGCAGACAGTTTTCTAACTGCTTCTTTAAACACTAGGGTCCTACAGAGCTGTCTCAAGCACTTCTTTGAGGATACAGAAGGGATCAAGGTTGGCTCACTCTCCCCGTACCTACCCTCCTGTCAATCACAGGAGTCTTGTTATGTCTCTACACTGGGACCTCATGGAAGACTTCCTTTGGAGACAAGACCTTGTTGCACTTCCTTGTATTGTTCAGTAGAGGCTCAGCTGTAAGCCCCAAAGCTCACATACATACTGGTGATATAAGCAATAAAATGTGCAAGACAGTTTCAGATTGACAGAGCTTTGGGCTCCTTTATGTTGAGAAGGCCAACTCTTTGGCACTGAGTAAGTATATGCATATGTAGAACTTAAATAAAGATGACATGATTTTCTCTCTCTTCTTTTTTTCTCTTGCTTCTGCTGCCTTTCTACAGATATTCATGTGACTTGATTAGCGATAATCAGACTCTGATTGCTGACAGATTCAGATCTATAACCTTCCAGAGGCATTTTGTCCCCTTATATCTACATAGCCATCCCACATATGACCATTGTCTGTTCCCCTCTGTTCCTTCCTTATTGTCACTGAACAAATGATAGCAGATCAAGGGGTAGGCATACTCTGACTGTCAAGCTAATGTTCTGGGGTCAAGCCCAGTGGGGAAGGGCAGGGCATTTTGATTGATAGCCTTAGCAGAATTAAAGAGAATAATAACAAGATAGTCTTTTGGAAAGATAGGATGAGAAAATATATTCAGGTAAAAAAGACCACAATGTGTATAACTCTTTCTTTCTCCTTAGTTTGACACATACATCCTCCCTGGTAACTGCCATGGTTTGGCCACAGCTTGTTTTCTTTGAAGCTTATATGGAACTTAATCCCCATTAATGTTCCATAGTATCAGTTGGGAGTATCAGTGGGATGCCATTAGGATGCTGTCCTGATGAGTGTACTTAATAGATGGATGGGTCAATGGGTTAAGTCTCTTAACACTCCTTGTCTCTTACCATGTGACACCCTAGACCACCCCAGGACAGTGCCAACCTGAAGGCCATCTCCAGATATATCCCTTTTACCTTGCTCAAGAATCATGGCCCCAAATAAACCAACTTTCATGATAATTTACCCCACAGTATTTAAAGAACCAATTACTGTTTGACCGAGTGCCATGTTCCTGGAGTGCAAGAAATCCAAGGGGGGGGGGTCCTGATATTCTGTGTTCGTGTGTGTTCCCTGCCAGACCATCTAGGAATACTGCAAATGATCACCTCATTCTTGCCTTTTTTTAAAAAATTTGGATTCAGAAGTTGGAGTTTGAACATGCTTTACTTTGAACTGTCTAGAACATTCTTTATAATTAGCCCAAATAGAAACACATACACAGAGAGTTGAATATGATTGTATTTTTTTGTTTCCTGTTGTTAATGACATAACTTCTAATCATACATCTTCCCTTCGGCAGCAAGTCCCCCTCGTATCTCAGTATGATGGCAGGACCATGGGGGCTATGATAAAGTCAGTTTAATTGGGAAAGTCACTATAATCAAGTGCACTATAAAAAGGCTTGACATTAACCTTGGTCTAGCCGAGTGTGTCATTATTACATTATTGCTTCCTCACTTTTCCCAGTAGGAAAATGCACGAAAATCCAAGGAAAAGACAGAAAGAGACTATTGCATCTAAAAGTTAATAATTCTGGGAGCCAGATGATCTGAAACCTGTTTCTGGCTAAGTTGTTATTTGTTGTGTGGCTTTGTCAAGATCCTTTTCTTATTTGGACTTTGATGTAAACATCTTCAAAACACAAACCCAAGTGTATGATTACTGAGAGGTATTCTTGTTCTAAGTATGCATTGCTAGACTACATCTAATAATATGGATTCTAGAAGACAGTGTTTGTTCATCGACATTATCATTTTCTATGTGTTGGTTTTAGAAAGTGGTCTTAACTGATAATTAATACAGTCTCATATTCCCAAGTCACACTTCTTCCTGCTATTTCAAAGCTCTTGCTTTTTTTTCTGAGGAAGATTTTGAATCTCCACCACCCCTAGCACTCTGCTTCACGTGAGTAACCACCTTATTCGTTATATAAGACTTAATGAAACACTCAGAGCTCGCCAAATATTTTCCTTCTGCAGTTTCTCTTTGTGATGTGAAGTTCGACCCGTCAGCTGTCAAGTGACCAGTGTTACCTCATTCACCTTCTAAGAGAGCATCCCTAAGTCAAGGTCAGCTTCCCCTGCCTCCAGAGCAGCGACTTGAGATCCCACCTAAGACAAAACTTACAATCGCCCAGCTTTCTCCTCCACATGCCTGAGGGTGCATATGTTGAGAACAGAGACAACAGGCTTTACTCAAGGAAGCTGAGGTTCCTTGCCCAGTCATGTGAAGAAACTAACTAAATATTTAAGGTTTGTTGATGCCAACATATTGTTTTTTCATTTCAATACCCTTCCACATATTACTTCATGTGATTCTCACAAACCACTCTGCAAAGAGGTATTCATTGTGTCTCTTCGATTAGGCAACAGAGCCACAGATGGTCTCACTGGAGTGCCAAGACTGTTAGTAAGGAAGGGAGGGGAACAGGGCTGGCATCCAGCTGTCACCAACCTATTGCAAGAGCTTGGCTAGTACTGTGTAGGAGCCCTGGGACTCACTAGCCCATAGCTAACCCAGGAGTCATAACTCCCGTCTACCTGTGTGTTACAAGATAACACAAATGCCATTCACTTATTATTGACTGACATCCAAGTGTACTTTAATATCTCGGCAACATGATTGAATATCAAGGCCTGAGTTTAGCAATGCTTAAAGTCAAAACAAACTGTTTGTCACACAGTCTCTTCCTTCTGCTTATATTAAGCCTAAGCGCTACTAAGAAATTTATCTAGTGCAATAGATCTCAGCCTTTCTAATGCTGTGAACTTTTAATACAATTTCTCATGTTGTGGTGACCTCCCAACCATAAAATTATTTTCATTACTACTTCATAACTATAATTTGCTACTGTTATGAATTGTAATGCAAATATCTGATGGTCTAAGGAGATCCCCAGTGTTCTCCCACAGGTTGAGAATGCTGATCTAATGGGACCTAAGAGGGGAGAAATGAACTCCACCCTTTAGATTTTTTTATAGAGTTTGATATTTAACTTCTAAAATGTTATGATGGGAACGTTGTGTTTATTTATGTATTTGTTCATTTATTATGGACACTAGAGCTAAAGATGAAACAAGAGGGAAAATCAACTACTTGAAACCCTTATAAACATAACAGATCAATCATGTACAACTTTGCTTATTTATGGAGCAATATTGGAGCATTCGTATCTGTTGTAAACTTTCCCCCTTCACAAGAAATTTTCCTCTTCAGTATCCGCTGTAACCTTTCTCCCTTCACAAGAATTTTTCCTCTTTAGTATAGAGAGAAGTATATGCTTAATGAGGCCCCAAAGAGGACAATGTTTTAATTTCTTTTTATTTATTTGTTTATATTATATCCTAACCCCAGTTTCTCTTGCCTCTTCTCCTCCCCGCCCCTCCCCCACATGTAGCTGAAAATTTTCTTTCCTTCTTTCTTTCCTAACCCACACCTCCACTCCACTATTTCTATTCAGGAAAGAGCAGGCCTTCCACGGGTATCAACAAAACATGGCCTATCAAGTTGCAGTAAGACTAAGCACCTCCGCTTGTATTAAGGCTGGGCAAGGTGACCCAGTATGAGGAGTACGGTCCCAAAAGCCTGTGAAAGAGTTGGACACAGCCCCTGCTCCCACCGTTAGGAGTCCCACAAGAAGACGAAGCTATCCAACTGTCACATCTATGCAGAGGCCCTAGGTCAGTCCCATGCAGGATCCCTGGATGTCTGTTCAGTAAGAGGACATTTTTAAAACAATTATATTTAGTGAATGTATGTGTGTAACTCAGAGGACAATTTGTGGGAGTTGGTTCTCCCCTTCTAACATGTGGGTCCCTGGGTTTGAACTCAGGTCCTCAGGCTTGTTGGTGGATGACTTTACCCATTGAGCCATCTCACTGGGTCCCGTTCTAACTTAACATTCTTCCTGTAATTACTGCTTAATTAGTGGTCTCCTCTCCTCTCTGTCCTCTTCTTCCCACTTCTCCTCCTCTTTTTTTTTTTTTTAAATACATTTATTTGAAGTCTTGACTTTTCTTCTGAGGCATCTCTGGAGAGGGGGATCTGGCTACTGCCCGCAATCCCTTAGCAGCCCAGGCTCTGCCTTTGTGTAGAAACTGTGTTCTTTGCTGCCACTCAGATGTTCCTTCTTTGGACTCAAGCACCATTGGAAGTTTCTGATGGCCCCTAGCTCCTAATCCTCATGAACTCACCTTTAATCTACCCTGTCCTTGGAAAAGCCTGGGCTTTATTCCTATGATCCTTGTATTAGCTTGAGCCTAGCAATTGTTGGACCCTTGAATTTATACAAAGTTGCCATGCATGGAAAATAAAAATAGAAGATGATGGACACAATTTGAATTTCAGGTAAACATTACATATATGTGTGTGTGTGTGTGTGTATACACATACACACACACACACACACATATATATTAAAGATGTATGTATGTATTAAAAATATATGTATGTATTAAAGATATATGTGTGTGTATGTATTAAAGACAAGCATATCTTGTGTGTCCTTGTGGTCCTGTGCTTGTAAGAAAAGCAGAGTACAAACTAATGAACCAAGTGATAACCAAGCTTCTTGAAGGTCTAAGAAGTGGTCCAGCAGTCCCCCGCAAGGAGCTGATGGTACTGGCAGGGGAAACAGGGCTGGTTGACCTAAGGCTATGTTTTCCCCTGGCAATGTGCTGCCTTTATCAAACACAACAGCCAAGTTACTGTGTTCGACAGTTTTCAAAACACTTTCAGTTGCGTGATCTTAATTAGTCTTTCCGGTAGCCCTCTGAGGTAGGTGCTATGTTTCATTTGTTTTTAAGACGTTTTTTGTTCTCTGCTTTGAGGATGTATTTTACCGTCAGCTGTGGGCCAGCCTAATGGACAGCATTGTTTTTGTGTCCCATTCCTTCATAAAATAATGTCGTCTTGGAATCCATTAAATAAACGCAACAGTGACTGTCACTGAGGAATGAGCTAGGGAAGGCGAGTCTCCAGTGAGGTGGTAGACATGTAATTAAACCATTGTCTTTCTCACCTTCCATTCTTGCATGCCGAAGCGAAATGACAGATTTTTCTCTCCACGACAAACAGTGAAGCTTGTGAGTTCAGTGAACTAGGCCAGACACAGGACTCTGCTTGAGGCAGGAGAGCCTAGCATATTCCCTGCTCTGACATCTATGGAAACTCAGAGACTATAATAACTCACACGGGGAATTTTAAGGATCTGGCGGGGTGAAGGGAAATTTGCTCCTCTTTGCCTCTGTCCCATGGAGGAACCATACACAGCAGAACAATGCTAGTGGCAGTCTCCCACAGACGAGAGCCTGAAGTGAGTAGCAGAAGCTTATCTTGGCAGAGTCACCCGGAGCCCGACCTAGCCAACTGGAGAGTACTCCTGACAAGGCTGCTTGCTCCAAGCCTGGGTCCCAGCCCGATCGCCTCATGACTCAGGCGGCGGCGCTGCCACCGCCTCTTCCCCCTTGGAACTGGGTCCTCATACAGTCTAGACTGTTCTGGAAAGCGATCCCTCTTGACACTGGGCCCAAACTCCCCAGCATGGATCCGCAGAACCTCATTCCAAGTATTGGATTCCTGGGCTCAAGATAACTAATAGCAGGAAGAGGTCTTCATTAGAAGACAGACGCGTGTTTAGTGGGAGAAAGAAGAAAAATTCAACACTTGCGGCAAGCAGATAGCTTTGAAATGGAATTGATTTGTGCTCCAAGAGCCTAAGGAACAAGGGTTATCTGCCTGAAAGATGAGTACTTCGGGAAAGATGGTATGTACATCACAGAATCCAAGGAGCCCCTCCCGTTACAGACAAGGAGGGTCTCCCAGTGCAGAAGCTCGTCTACAGACTAGGCTGTGTGTAGACAGCACTCAAATGCTTTACACTTCAGTAAGTCTCCAGTAACCAGTCATAAGCCACATCCTCCCACTCCCCACCCCACCCCCGAACCTGCCAAGTCAGGTCAAAGCTAATGATCTTATTTGAGAGTCAAAGAAACCAAG
>CABHPQ010173084.1:0-39769 GCA_902168405.1 Peromyscus aztecus | reverse complement strand
CTGTAGAGTGGGATAGCCCCTGGGAAGAGGACCTGTGCTGTGCCCTGTAGAGTGGGATAGCCCCTGGGAAGAGAACCTGTCACTTTTAATTATTAAAATATTTTGGTGACTAGTGCATTTTCAAAACCAAGGGGCTCAGCAGTTAAGAGCACTGGCTGCTTTTCCAGAGAACCCAGGTTTGATTCCAGCACCCACACAGTAGCGCACAACTGTCTGTAACTCCAGTTCCAGGAGTGCCAATATCCTCCCACAGGCCTGCAGGCAAAACACCAATGCACATAAAATGAAATATAAACTTTTTGAAAATCTATACTCTTTAAATCTAAAATCATTTTTAATGAAAAACATACGGAAGGGAGTGGCTGTGACATCTGAGTGAAATTGCACTGAAGGAGCACTAATTTATTACTTTAGAAAGATCTCTGTAAAATGCTTCAGTGACTCAGAGCAAAAGAAAGCGTAACAGATTCTGAAGGAGAGAAAGTAACATTAGTGCCCATGACCCCCTAAGTCAGTATAATTCTATTATCCTCCATTACGGCCTCATAACCACTCTGTACGTAACCAATTTTCCACTCAGTGTGGTGGTGATCCTGCAGTTAACTGAGTCATGGTCAACATTCATATGACCAGAAATACAATTCAAGTTCCCCCTATTTTGCAATATAAAATTTAAAACCTTGAAAGTATATTGAGGATTAAATAGATTTTTTGAAAACTTGAATCTCTTAACGTATATGGAGGATATAAAAAGTTAAATTAAGAGATTTATTATCTTTATAAACTAAAGATAAATACAATAATTGATGAATTTAAGAGTCATGAATTAAGAAAGAGCTTCTTTACTAAACAAAACCAAACAAATTAGCGTGCCTTGAATTTTATTAAAGGTGCTATAGAATTTTAAGGGGTAAAGGATTATAAAGTTTCCCTGCTTCAACCTCCTTTGAATATTTAAAGTGTATTTAAATACCTTGCAGAAAGTAAGTATTAATGTAATTTTGGCTTCCAGGAGTTTCTTTGTAAATCAGTAGTACTGAGCTCTCAATGTAATGCCAGGTGAAATGCAAACAAATGGAATAGTTAGATTCTAAAGACAGTCTACAAAGGCTTAGAACATGCATGGGAAGTTATTCTGTTAGTGTTTTGGGGAACTAGACCGGATCTTAGAAGCCGTCTAATCCCCATAGCTAAGGAAATATACAGCATACACTGCTAATCTAAAGGGCTAAACACATAATATTAGGTGGTAATTACAGCAAAGGTTACCTGAACAAATTAGTCTCTGAGATTTATTCAAACATCTTTTTCTTGCCCTTTAGACCTCTTGCACCTCACAGCTCCAGGTTGCTCCTCTTTGCTAGAGTTGCTGAGATTAGCATCCTCTGCCCACTTTCCCAGATGGGTCTCTGAGCCATCTCCACCAGCAGGCTGACGCTCAGCAGGAAAGGGCTCAGCTTCGTGCAAGGGTAGGGAGAAAATCCTGTTCCTTTCCTGGACAAAAGGTGTGTGTGACTCAGCAGTCAAAATAAGGCCCTTTTTCTGCCTCATCAAAGGAACAAAGGAACCAGGGGAGAGGAGAGAAAGGAAGAGCAGCTTTTATGAGGCAAGTGGGCAAGAGCTGGAGGAAGGTGTGAGGGGCAGGACAGACAAAGGTGTCCGTGTGCTTAGAAGAAGCTGCCTGAATGGTACATGGCTGTCATGGAAGAGTGAAAAATCAAAGAAAAGGTACCAAGTATGCGGCACTCCCGTGGACTGCAGAAAAGACTGAGGCTAAATCCTGCTAACATCACTTCCCTCTGAAAGAGCCACAGAACTGTGGAGCCAAGACAGTGAATAACCAAGGGTGACTAGAACTATGGGAGACCCAGGGAGAGAGGGATCTCTGTGCATTGCTGGACTGTATCTCTAAGTGTGTAAGGAACAAAGACTGAGAGGCAGCTCAGTCTGTAAGGTCCCTGCTGTGAGAGCCTGAGGCCTGAGTTCAGAGCCCCAGCACCACACACATGGAACACCACGCTGGGGAAGCAGAAGCAGGACAGACCCCTGGAATGGCCAGCCAGCCTAGAGAACGAACCGATGAGCTCCCCATTCAAGGAGAGACCTTATCTCAAAGACTGAGGTGGAGAGTGATGTTGACATCTGATCTCTACCCTCAGGGAGGTGCACACCCACACATACATATAGATACACACACACACACACACACACACACACACACATACACACTTACAAAAGGGATTCAAGCCCTAACCAGACGCACTGAGTGCTTAGTTAACATCTGTGTTGCCTGAACATCCAACCAGCTACCAAAAACTCGAGTGTTCATACTGATGAGTCATGTAAACTGTCACAACAAATTAGGAGGCAACACTTTCAAAGGACAGTGCGCAGTGCACATATTCTACATAGACCTGAAACTACTAAAAACAGGAGCAGAGGGAGGCTCCAGTCACATATCATTAAAGTTACATTTTTAGACTTTCTACTTACCCAAGCTTACCTAATAATAATGATACATGCCAAGAGTATGTGAGAGTCTGCGTGTGTGTGTGTGTGTGTGTGTGTGTGTGTGTGTGTGTGTGTGTGTAGATAGCGTCTCAATGTAACCCTAGCTGACCTGGAACTCAGGGCGTAGATCTAGCTGATCTCCCATTTGTGCTGACCCTCCTGCCCTCGTCTCCTGGTGCTGGGACTGTAGTGGGCACCACCAGGCCTGGCCCACTAGTAAAAAATGTTAAAGATTCTGATTTTGTCATTTTCTGTGTATTGTTATAATTTTCTTTCTACTGTAGTAAAGTCTCCAGTAGAGGCAAATATGTAGTAGGTAGCCATTCCAACCTTGATCTGGAAGTTCCAACCCCCATTGAGGCTTTGGTAACTGTCACGCCTACAAGGCGGGGCCAAGAGAGGACCCTGAAGACCCGAGATCCACATGCGCTGGCTCTCTCGGTTCCTGGACCCTGGATGCTGGAGGTAGCCGAGCAGAGTTCTCCAGAGAACACCGCCAGACTGTGCTACATCTTTCCCAGACCCTGCCACCTACCTATCCCTTCATTTGTAAGTTACGCCACTAAATAAACCTCCCTTTTAACTATGTGGAGTGGCCTTAATAATTTCACCAATACAAATACATTCCTTAAGTAAGATATCACAGGTTCCTTGGACAGCTTGGGGACTTTCAATGACTGATAAAAGGTAGGCACTCTTTAGAAGGGCAATTTGGCAAGTAGAACCACTGTTTCAAAGTGTGCACAAGATTTTGTCCAACATGTTAACTTCTAGAATATTATCCCAAGTCTATAAATATTTAAGAATAGTATATTTATCACCACATTATAAAACAGGAAAACAAAAGCATCCAAAATATTGAGTTGGTTCAATCACTATATATAATTCAGTATAATTATTCAATTAACATGTACTATTATTCTATTAAATGCTCAGAATGTATTGCTCAAGGTAAAAGTGGGACAGCAAAACAACAAATGATCTCCCTATGCCAAAGACATGGGGGGAGCAGGGAGCTGGCTGGTTTGTGTCAACTTGGCACAAGCTAGAGTCATCTGAGAGGAGGGAGCCTCAATTCAGAAAATGCCTCCATAAGATTGGGCTGTAGGCAAGCCTGTAGGGCATTTTCTTTTTCAAATTAGTGATAGATCCCTGGGTATGGTGATATTTCATTTGTACTGAAATGTGATTTTATTTGTATGTTAATAAATAAAGTTGCCTGGGGGTCAGAGCTAATAACAAGCCATAGCAGAAGGGGGGGTGGGGGGGTGGCGCACACCTTTAATCCTGATCACATGACAGGCAGATCTCTGTGTGTTCAAGGATACAGCCAGCATGGAGACACACGCCTTTAATCTCAATACCAACCATAGAGACCTGGAGGTCTGTACAGACAGGCAGTGACGAGGAGGTCATGTGGTTGGTTTTACAACCAATGAGAAGGCAGAACAAAAAGTCAATAAAGGACAGACACACAGGAAGTAGGTCTCTTTCTCAGGGGAAGGATGGCAGCAGCAGCGAAGGGTAAGAAAGGTTTTAGTATCGGCTCTTAGCTACTGCTCTGACCTCTTGGGCTTTTAATTCTGCATTTGGCTCTGTGTTTCTTATTTAATAAAACTGTTCATCTACACCTGGGCTGGTGGTCCTGGGTTCTATAAGTAAAGCATGCTGTGCAAGCCATGAGGAGCAAGCCAGTAAGCAGCACCCCTCCATGGCCTCTGCATCAGCTCCTGCCTCCAGGCTTCTGTTCATTCCTGCATTGACTTCCTTCCCTCAGTAGATCTTGGTTGAGGCTGTGTAAACCAAACAGACCTTCCTTCCCCAGCTTGCTTTTCACCATGGTGTTTCTTCATAGCAGTAGTTACCCTAATTACAGCAGTAGGAATTTACCAAATATTAGAAAATGTAGTCTGGGTGATGGTGTTATAGACCATTTTGTTTTCTTCTTAGGATTCTTTCAGTTTTCCAATGTCTTAACAATAAACATAAATTAATTTGAAAAACAAGGAAATGTTTAAACTATGATCCAGCTTCAAAAGCAGTTCACAGTGAAAAGTGAAAATTGTATATATTCATGAGCTGTTTGAGAGAACAACAAAAGTCAGGAGTGTCTCCAATAAATGTGCATTGAGAACTTAGTAGGTACAAATGTATATTGAGCACTAGGTAATCAGTCCCACAGAACTACTATCTTGAAAGTCTACCTCCCTACATATACTCACACAGAGACACACACACTCACACAGAGACACAAACACTCACACAGAGACACACACACTCAACACAGAGACACACACACTCACACAGAGACACACACACTCAACACAGAGACACACACTCACACAGAGAGACACACACACTCACACACAGAGAGAGACACACACACTCACACAGAGACACACACACTCAACACAGAGACACACACTCACACAGAGAGACACTCACACAGAGAGACACACACACTCACACACAGAGAGAGAAACACACTCACACAGAGACACACACTCAACACAGAGACACACACTCACACAGAGAGACACTCACAGAGAGAGAGAGATACACATACTCACACAGAAAGGCACACACTCACACATAGACACACACACACTCACACAGAGACACACAGAGAGACAGAGAGAAACATACACACACACTCACACAGAGAGACTGCTTGTTTGAGCAGCTTTAATCTGATGCCATAGGTAGTCTTTATTAATCACTCACCTATGTCTCTGAGTGTATCTCCAAAGACTGATGTAGTCTCCAGGCTTTTGTATCTCACAATGACATCAGATGAGCAACGGAAGTGACCTCTGGGCAGGCCGAGTGGCCGTTTACCTGCAGAAAGCCAGGCAAACAATGCTGGTCATGTTCTACACAGGCCCTCCCCCCAGACCACTGTGGTTCTGTTGGGGGAACAGAAGAGCCACTCCCTTTGAGGCTGTGGCTTTCAGTCTTAGCAGCTCTTTCATTTTACGTCAACCATCTCCTCCAAATGCCAGCTCTGAGCCGGGCGTGGTGGCGCACACCTTTAATCCCGTCACTCGGAGATAGAGGCAGGTGGATCTCTGTAAGTTTGAGGTCAGCCTGGTCTACGGAGCAAGTTTCAGGACAGTCAGGGCTACACAGTGAAACCCTGTCTCAAAAAAACAAACAAACAGCTTTGGTCCACCCCTGATCAGCAGGCTTTAAGCTACCCCATGCCCCACCCTGGGGTCAGACCCCAGCTGTGGCCCTCAGACATGTGCTGTAGAAGGGTGTGAATTTACTGACTTCAGTCTGTTCTGGCTGTTTTCCTCACATTGCCCCTCTAACCTCAAGGTCTACCCAACAGCAGAACTCCCTTGGTATCAGGGCTGTGGATGGTGCTACCAAGTTTCCCATGGCAGACTGCCCAGATGCTTATGACCCTGATCGAGGAGCACCCAGCTCCAGCACAAGGCCCTCTGTGTGTGCCTTGTCACCCTCCACTCCTACTCAAACATACTGTGGATGGGTGGGAGTTTTGATGCATGGGTAGGAGTTTGGATGTTAAGATCAAGAAATAGGCAGGCCGCTGGCTAACAAGGTGGTGTTTCTTAGGCAAGAAAAGAAGGGATGTTCAGACAAGCAGAAGCACATGAGGTCAGTTAATGGCAGGACACTATGTAAAACATCAGAATGTTACCCCAGGCTTCTCACACAGCTCAGGAGTCTGCATGTGAGAATCCTCTGGGCAAGAAGGGAGGGTACAGAGCTGCCAGGACACTCCCATTGGTCCATCCTCCGCTGGGCCCCTGCAGTGCTCCAGGCAGCATCAGTGGCTCTCTCTTCCCTGTTCGCACTGCATTGCTTCAAGCCCTTCCCTAGCTTCCACCTGCCTCTCAGGCACCTGGCGTGCTCCTGATGTCCCAAGTTTGTTTCCTAACAAGGAAGAGCCCGATGAGATCTAAAAATACCTGGAGGTGTTAAGGTTGCTGTGTGCTGCCTTCCAAAGACGTTTCTACCTGGGGATTGTTCACTTGTTCAGCTTTTGATCATCCACCAAGGGACATACTAAACCTGTATGCACAAGAGAACTAAAAAACAAAACCAACCAAAAAACCCTTCTGTGAGTCCTCGTCTAGAAACGGGAAGAGACAAGCAAATGAACAGTTGCATCTATCGAAGAGTGATGGTTCTGACTTGGAGGTGGGTGAGTGCTGAATGTCATCCAAGCTTAAAGGATGGCTTAAAGGATGGACATAATAGATGTAGGGAGTGCCCTTGTTCCTCTGCAGCTACAGGAGCAGAGGCAGAGAAGGACGTCATCGGTGAATTAGGGAGGTAATTGCAAAATGAAACAAGCCTTGGAGGTAATTGCAAAATGAAACACACCTTGTTCTAAAGGGCTCGAGAATGAGATATAAAGAGGGTAGAATTTGAGGTTGCCAGACCAGACTCTTCAAGGGCCCCATTGGACTCAGAGCAGCACAGGCTTTGTGTTGTATTTCTCATGTATTTTGCATTTGAGAAGTCCTGGGGTTCACCAAACATCAGATCAGCAGACACCGTTGGCCAGCAAGGAGGTGAGTGGAAGGGTAACAAGGGGACATCAGTCGTGCGGGCGAGACTCCCGGTTGGTCTGAGCATCAGATATATGCTCACTTTGGAATCACGTGTGGAAATGCACACTTAGGTTTTCTGTATTATTACTGTTGTGTTATCTGCATCCCAATAATTTATAAAATAAGAAAACAAAAGCTAAGAAAACAGAAAGGTAGCACAGATCTCGGGCCTCAGTAACAGACACTGACTGAACATATACAGCCCGGGACTAAGGAATCTTTTTTTTTTCCCTTCCAGACTAGTTCCACCATGTTGCCCAAGTACTCTTCTCACTTCAGCCTCCTGAGTGCTATGGGTATGTGCTACCATATTTGTAGTATCTGAATTATGTTAAACAGTAGCTTCAGAACAAAGACCAACCTGTGGGATTGTGACCGCCAAAATTATTTACATTACAATTCATAACAATAGCAAAATTAGAGTTATGAAGTAGCAACAAAAATAATTTTGTGGTTCGGGGTCACCACAACATGAGGAACTGTATTAAAGGGTCCCAGCTTTAGGAAGGTTGAGAACCACTGCTCTTGAGGCTGTAAAGCGGGATTCCCTAGCCTACACCGTGAGAACACTGTTAGGGATGTTGGTTGCCACCAAAAATGTGCAAGCAAGATGCTTGCCCTTCTGGATGTGTTGACATTCTTTAAGAGTCTGCCTTAACTTGTGTCCCAGGGGAGCATGGACCAGAATACCCACAGCAGCACTGAGAACAGCACTTCAAAACTGGAAGCAACTTGAATTCAAGAAACATTCATGAATACATTGTGAAATATACACTGTGAAAGGGAATGAAATTGAAGATGGAAAAAAAACCTCACTGATAAAATACTGAATACAAATTCCAAGTTGGAGATGAATGTGCAGAATATATTTATACTCACATTAAAAAGTTGTAATGACCATTGTATGAGAAACCACCTTGCTGCCGTGGTAGTTTGTAAACACACTACCAAGCAAGCTGTTCTACAGATCATAGAACAGAAAGGCTCATGAGCCAAAGCAAGATATTCAAAGCACATGGTCGATTAAGTCGATTAGGCTCACCACAGGAGCATATTGGGCAAGTTAACACATTTTAGATCTTCTATTGACAGACCGGAATAATGATGCCTCAGTCCTTGACTCTGTCTCTTTTCTCTCTGCCACATCGCCCTTCCTCACTAAGGGTGTGCTCACAGGATCAGAGCTGAACAACCATCTCTGAAGACTTGGGTTCCTAGGATTAAAAGCCATACCTGTTCTGCAGTCTTGGAGTCAGGACACTTGGCTGACAGAGCTCCTTAATCAGCCTTACGAGCAACCATGACTATGTACCTGTCCATGCAAAGGATGTGAGGAGCCAGTAGCTGGCCGGAGAAAGACTTTGTGGATGGTGTGCTTCCTGCACCTTGAGTATCTCCAGTGCTTACGAACATTGGATGATTTAGGGCCTCTTGCATATTTCGTGTGTCACAGCTGGCGGGTACCCTCGCTCCTCTCTAATTATGTGTGACATGCCTAACACGCCTAACTGACGCTTGCTTAAGGTCACTTATGATCCCTGTGTACATAAGCTACTTTAATTCTTAGTTCCATGCTCTCCTTTTGCAATTCTCTTATTTTCTATAGTGGACTTGAAGTCTTCACACACATTATAAATACCCGTGAAATACATTTACAATAAGATAAATGTTTGGAAAGAATTTAAGATCTGGCTATCTGATAGAGATGGAAAGGGATGTGTTCCGTATGAGAAACTAGAGACATCTAGTTATAGGGGTGATGTGTCATTTCTTAGTGTGGATGGCGAGTTTATAGGTATTTGTTATATTAATTATGTATCGATTTCTTCTAACTAATTGTAAATGAAGTTTGAAATGATACAGTACTTAGACCTTCGCATATAATAGGCATCTAATTATAAGTAGCCAATTAAGTTTAAGGCACATATTTTTGTGATCTTTGTGACGTCATCAACGTTAGTCATAAAACACCCATATATGAAGATTACATTAATCTTAGAGAACCAGTTCTAACTGTGTCTGGTGTTGCCTAAATTAAGGTTTGTTTCCTGGACAAATGAACTTTGCTGTACTGTCAACACAGACAGTGTGGTCGAACATTCGACATGATCCCACGTATCCTGTGAGCGCCGTTCCCGCAGTGGAGTGAGCTAGGCTGTGTGCTGGGCCCGCTGTTCCGCAATCTGTCATCTGCTCGGATCTGTGAGTATCTTGGAAGACTCTCTCTTCCCCCTCTAGAAAGGAGGCTCTCATCCAACATCTTCAAAGGAACTCATGCTCATCATGTGATAAAAATTCCTGAGATTTTGTAGCTGGTGGTCACGGCTGGCCTCGAATACTAAACAAATAAAATCTGCAAACTGACACTCTTCATTTCTTAATATTGCAGTTTAAATGAAGAGCGGTATTAAAGACGGCTTAACTCTTTGACCCAAGGGAGCCTACGCTTGTCTAGGCTCCCCACCATAATAAGAGCATCCAGTGGGCAGGGCCTATTCTCACTGGCTTGGGAAGCTTCATCTTCAGCTTGTAAAGTCCCAGCACTCGGGAGGCAGAGGCAGGCAGATCTTTGTGAGTTCGGGGCTAGCCTGGTCTACAAAGTGAGTTCCAGGAAAGACGCAAAGCTACACAGAGAAACCCTGTCTCGACCCCCCCCAATATAAATAAATAAGTAAATAAGTAAATAAGTAAGTAAGTAAGTAAGTAAATAAATAAATAAATAAATAAATAAATAAATAAATAAATGAGAACATTAGGATTCTTGAGTCTTTGGGCGGAGACCACAGGCCCAGGTGCAGCTCAGAAGCGTGCACTGTACCTACCATTCTGGAACAGACTAGACTCTCTGTCATATCTCTGTCTCATTACTTAATTTTAGTTCAGATTCTTGATATTTAAAAGAAATTCAAATACGGGGTTGTAACTGTGCTGTGTTCTCTCAGGCCAGGGTAGAAGGGATGGAAGTGGCAAAGAGGAGCCTCGCTCTTTCCCGGCATTGTTTTTCTTTTTGTAAAGCTATTTTCCCCTTTCCTCTTAGCTGCTAAGAGATCTGCAGACCTGTTTTCACTGTCTGGGGATAGTGTTTTGGATAGCCAAAAACACGCAGCCAGGTGAGTGCCCATACTGCAACCCTCGCTCCCCACTGGGTGCTCATAGCTCTGTTGAAAGAGCTGGGCAGAGTGCGGTACTCTTTGTGTGGCATCAGGGAGACCCCTCCTCCTGGTTCGGGGTGTTATGGCCCCTGCTGGTGCATTCACAGCTGGCTCTGTGTCCTCTGGGTCTCAGGGTCACTTCCTGGAAGCCCAGGAGATCATGCACCAGAGGGTTCTGACCCCAGGACCCTCTCCTCTGAGATCGCCTGGGAATCCAAAACGGAAAGATGGGAAATCAGGTGGAGCAAAGAATCCAGGCCAGAGTCACCGGATCCCCAGAAGGCGCTTTGGTGCTGTGGTTGACATCCAGGGCCTGGGCTGGTCAGGTACAGAGGGACCAGGCACTTGAAACAGCAGGGTGCGAGGGCGGGGCTGGCCGGGTTCCCGCAGTCTGCGGAGCCCTCATTAGGCTGGCACAGGGACTGAAAAATGTACGTCTCCATCTATTTTTGGCTTTTAAATGTGCGAAGGAAACACGTCGCTTTATTATTTTATTTTTGTAAAGTTGAAGACAGAGGCAGATGCCCCTAGAGAGTGTGTGTGCTCGCTCTAAAAAGTCCCCGCTCTGCCGGCACATCTTTGGAAGGAAAAAAAGTCAAGGGCAAATAGGTCGTCCCCTCTAAATGTGCTGGGAGAACATTGGCAAGGAAAGGAATTGTCAGCCCTGGTAACTAATGAAGATGTGGGAAATAAAATCAGGAAAGATGTCCAAAAATGTCAATTAAGGAAAAAAAATTAAGAAAAAACAATGACGTCTTGGTGTATCATGTTAAATACAAAATGACAACAGATATAAAGAGCCTTTTAAAATTTAGTTAAGAAATACATGAGTACTTCTAGAAGTTCTCTCATCAGAGGTGTTGGGAAATCTTAAAGCTCAATGTCTGTTTGTGAATGTCTAATGAGAGTAAATCTAAAATTGAAGAAATCTGGAAAAACCAAAAGATGGTATACCAAGACGCCAACTGTATTCCTGAGTGGGGCTGTTACGGTAAATTTAACTTCAGCGATGGAACCAGACAAAGAAAATTTTACAAAGCAAAATATCATGACATTCATTTACTCAAAAAAAAAATATTTCTGAGCACACAATATGCACCAGTGATGGTGTCAGTCCCAAGAAGCACAGTACAGGTGAGGAAAATGGATCCTGTGGCTGCACAGCATCCCTACCCCAGCTCTGAGCTGAGCAGGGAAAATAGAATCAAACATAAAAGGTGGGACGACCAAACAGATCTGTTAGTATCAATGTTTTGTTTTTTCTTTCTCCATTGTGTGTGTGTGTGTGTGTGTGTGTGTGTGTGTGTGTGTGTGTGTGCATGCATGTATGTATGTATGCATGTCTGCATGCGTGTGAGTGCATGTGGGTATGAGTGCCCATGCACGTGTGTGTACATGTGTACATGTGGAGGTCCAAAGTCAACGTCAAGGATCATCCTCCACCACTCTTCACCGTTCGTTGAGGCAGGGGCTCTGTGAAAACCTGAGCTCCTTGATAAGGCAGGCCAGCTCACTCTGGGGTCCCCTGTCTCTGCCGACTTGGCATTTACGTGGGTTCTGGGAGTCAGTCCCCCAGTTCTCACGCTTGGACGGCAAGTGTTTTAACCACTAAGTGTCTCTCCAGTCTCGACCTCATGTTTTCCATGTACATGTTAGGTGCATGTACGTGTATGCCTGTGCCTGTGGGGGTTGGGCTGAAGGCCAGAGGCCAACCTTGAGCACCCTTCTGAAGGAGCCATCCTCCTGTCTTTGGAGACTGGATCCCTCATTCGCCGGGACCTTGCTGTGTAGGCTAGGCTGGCTGGACATCAAACCTCTGTATGGCTGGAATCATAAGCATGTACCGCTCTCTTTCTACATGGATTCTGCATATCCAGGCTTCATGTTTGTGTGGCAACTGAGTTCTTACCAGCTCCTGAACACTTTTTTCAAATCAGAGAAGCTGGGCCTGTACTGTTGTGTAACTAAAACCAGTTTTTCCTTTGGCCTCTGGTTTTACTCTCTGGAAACCTAGTCATTTCTTACTGTAAGGTCCCTTTAAGTTCTCAAGTTGTAAGACGCAATGCGTGCAGACAGGAGAGTCCATCTCAAAATGAATTTTGAAAATCCGTTTTGAGAAATCTCAGAAGCAAACCCATCTCACTGCCCCTGGGCCTCTCCGGAAACGGAGCAGGAAATCAAGTACGGTTTTCAAAAGCTGAGGTTCAGCTTTCAGTCTCTAATCCAGTTCTCTCAGGAAGTGTTAGCCACGTGATTCCCATTACCATCAAAAAACAGTTGTATTGTGTGGCGCTGACCATCTGTGTGGGCTGCAGCAGTCACGCTGGGAAAGCCCATGATAATGGGAGCTCAGTTATTATCCGCCGGAAAGGTGATCGGTGGAACTGGCCACGTCAGCGGCGGCCGCTGGAGCTTTTTCGGAGGGACCCTCTGTGCCACGCGCCTACCGGTGCGGCAGAGACGTCTGTGAGGGCTGCATCCCCTGGCTGTCTGACCTGCGGCTGTACCGCACTACAGCACAATGCCCGCCACCCACAAGGCTGCTGTGACAATCGCTGAAGTAAATGCTATAAAGCATTGTGAGCAATTCAAAAGAAGGGTGCTGCCTAAATCCGAGATCATCGCACACCCACAGACACAGATTTTTTTTTTTTAATATTCTTAGCGTGGTAATAGAAAAGGGCATCCCCAGAGTTCACTTGAATTTCAAGCATGTTCCATTGCATTTTATACTCACTAACTTTTAAATTAATGATCATTTCCAGGACATTAACTTGGCACTAAAGGGAACCTAGGAGTACTTTGGTAATTACATGGCAAGACTCTGCACTGAATGTGTCCTCCCAAAGTTCCTTTGTTGAAACTCGATGCCTCCCCCCCAGTGGTGTGATGGTATTGGTAGGTGGGGCTTTCTGGAGGTTATTGGGGTCATGAAGGCAGCTCTCTCAGTCATGGGATCAGCGTCCTTAGTAAGGGATTGGCAGACTGCAGTCTGTGAACTAGAAATGTGTCCTCCCCCACTCTTGCCCTTAGACTTCTCGGCCTCCAGAGCTGGGGAAGTGAACACTGGCTGTCTAAGTGGACTGAGTCACTATGTTTTGAAAAGAAATGATGCTTTAATTAGCTCCCTAGTGTGGTGATATTGTGTTCCCCAAAATATTGTGTACCCTAATAAACTTATCTGGGGTCAGAGAACAGAACAGCCATTAGATATAGAAGCCAGAAAATGGTGGCACTCACACCTTTAATCCTAGCATTCCAGAGGCAGAGATCCACCTGGATCTCTGTGAGTTCAAGGCCACAATGGAAACAACCAGGCATGATGACTCATGCCTTTAATCCCATGAAGTGATGGCAGGAAGCAGAAAGGTATTTAAGACATGAGAATGAGGAACTATAGCCTGGTTAAACTTTTAGGTTTTTGAGCAGCACAGTTCAGCTGAGAGGCTTCCAGTCTGAGGAAACAGGATCAGCTGAGGAATTGGCAAGGTGAGGTAGCTGTGGCTTGTTCTGTTTCTCTGATCATTCAGCATTCACCCCAATACCTGGCCCTGGGTTTATTTTTATTAATAAGACCTTTTAAGACTCCTGCTACACTCTAGTTAAGGAATGCTTTTCTAGAGAGGTGTTGGGTGTCTAGAAGCCTTCTGCTAACTGATGACAAGCATGACTTTGTTCACAATTCTTGTCTGCATCTGTATCACTGGGCCACAGAACCACACCCGTCAGCAGCACTGTCTGGAGCTATTGGGCTTGATGACTTCCTTTAAAGTCAAGATAAAAATGAGGGAGCAATGGGTCGGGACACACATTTATTAACACGTGAACCCGACAGTGTTTTAAATCCTCACCCATCACAGGGAAATTGCCGTCAACGTTTTCTTTATTCTTTTTTCATTATTTATCTTTTTTAAAATTTCAACTGTGTTTATTATAATCAAAACTTGTTTTGTCTTTTTTCATTTGAAGATTGGGAAATCAAGTCATATTTAGACAAGATGTATTGTTGTTGGAGACAAAGTAAAGGAAAAAACACACACTGAGTTTATTTCTATGTCTTGTGGAAATGAAACTTTCTAACTAAGCCAGTTCTAGGTATAATTCTTATGCAAAAAGTTCACTAGACTGCACCAGATCTAGCCCAGCTCTCATAACCGGTGCCTCAGCCTACTCAGCTCACTCCACCTGCTCTGAAATGAACCTCTTGGCTTTGGCCAGAACCCACCTGTCTCCACCCACAGGTCCCTTCTGCATAGCATCCAACCTCTCCCCTCAGCCAGAATCCCCACTTCCTTCTCCAGGATCTAGTCTGGTGTGTCTCCCTGACCTCCCCACACATATCTTCTCCCCATCCAACCAGATATAGCCTGGGTCCCACATTCAGTACCCTGGCCAAGTATCTCCCCTGCCTATACGGCAACCAATCACTAGACTTCTGTCAGGACCCCCCAGATCTGTCCCTCCCACACCACATCCAAGCTTTCCTCACAGCCAAATCTACCCCCACACTCCAGGCTTGGAGCAGGAGGCACAAACTGTACACTAGTCCAACCCCCTCTATCTACCTGACTTCATTCCATCTAAGACATTTCCAACCTCTAGGCCCAACCGTCCCAAACATCCTCTCTTCCTCCCCAACCTGCTGTGTCCATATTAGAATTGGAACTAATGAAAGAAGTCCACATGCCCAGATCTCAATGAAAAAATACCAACAATATGCAATATCAAACCAGTATTTTCTCTCTAAAATCTACCAGTCCTGTAGAAATGCCTGCCAGTGAGAATTACCCAGATGAATGCCAGGACATAGGATTTAAAAGAACAATAATAAATTTCATCAAAGAATTCAAGTTTAAAGAAGACATGAAGAAACAGTTCAGTTAAATTGTGGAGAAAGAACTTGAAGAAGACAAACATTTACACGAAGCCCAAGAAATCACAACTTAAGGCTAATGGAAATGATGAAGACAATTTGGGACTTGAGAACAGAGTTCAATAGGAAGATAAAATCATATCATGAGAACTTAAGCTGAAATGGAGATGGAATTGAAAAACTCAATCATGCGACTAGACAACCCAAAGAATCAAGCAGAAGAGAATGTCGGGACTCGAAGGTAAAGGAGAGGATCTAGACCAAATGAGCAAGGAATGTGATTTTTTTTTTAAATACAGGAAAGGAACAGATAGAAAATCTGTGTGACACAATGAAACAATAACAACCTTTGAATTCCAGACTTAGATGGAGAAGAATCCCAAGTCAATGGCATAGACCAGATCTTCAACAAGATCATAGAAGAAAACTTCTCCAAACTAAGGAAAGATGTTCACATACAGATACAAAAGTCACACAGAACACCAAATCGACAAGAATAGAAAAGAGAATGCCCATGGCATGTCATAGTTAAAACACTAAGTGTACAGAACGAAAAGAGTGTATTATAAGTTATAAGAGAGAGAAACACAAGTCACATATAAAGGAAAACCCATCAGCTAATTTTTCAATGGAAACTTTGAAAGTCAGAAGAAATTGGAGCAATGTACCCCAAGGCCTAAAAGACCATGACAGCCAGCCTAGACTAATATACACAGAAAAATTATCAACCATAATTGAAGGATAAAGGAAAACTTTTCACAAGCTAAACATCTTAAAAATTATACACAACAAACCAAACATAAAGAAAATACAGGAACAATATTTCTGGCTGACAGCAGAATGAACATAGTAAAGAGACTGTGGAAGGAAATGCAAAACCATAATTCTTAAAATCAAAGTACCACTGACAACACAAACAACACCGAAAATCAACACACAATGACTGTAATTAATACACACATTTCAATAATAACTTCAAATATCAATGGGCTCAATTCTCCAAGCAACAGACAGACTGACTAAATGGACGGAGAAACAAATCCATCTATCTATCTATTATCTACAAGAAAAATATCAGAGTTTTGAAGATAGGCACTGCCTTAGGGTAAAAGAATAAATAAAAAGCACTCTAAGCAAATGGGGCCAGGAAGCAAACAGGCCATCACTGTCCCAAAGTCTGACAAAACAGACTCCAAACTAAAACTAATCAGAAGAGATAGAGGGACACTTCATTCTAATCAAGGGAGCAGTTAACCAAGAAGACATTACTATCCTAAATATATATGCACCAAACATATTGGGGGTCCAATTTCATTAAAAAAACCTACTACTGGACACAGATTAACATCAATCCATTAGTAGTAAGTGATGCCAATAGCCCACTTTCTCCAATAGATCTGTCATCTAAACAAAAGATAAACAGAGAAATAACAGAATTAATTGACATCACACATCAAATGGACTTAACATATCTAAGCTCCACCCAAAAAATACAGGAGCTTTTCTAAAATAGACCACATCCTGGGATACAAGATAAATCTGTACAAATTAAAAAAGATCGGAATAAGTATTCCAATTCCTTGTATCCTCTCTGACCACAGTGCAGTTAAAATTGACAGCAAACAAATCTCTAGTAAATACACAGACTCATGTAGATTGAACAACTCATTATTGTATTATGAATGAGCCAAAGAAGAAATCAAGAAAAAAATTCCTGGAACTCAATAAAAATAATAATAAAAACCTATGAAACACATTGAAGGCAGTCTTAACAAGGGAAATCTATAGCTCCACATCAAAAAATAGAAATAAAAAGAACACAAATAAACGACTTAATGATCCACTTCAAAAAATTGAAAAAGTAAGAACAAACCCAATCCATATCCAATAGATGGCAGGCAATAATAAAAATCAGAGTTGACATCAGTAAAATAGAAACAAACAAACAAAAAAAAAACAATACAAAGAATCAATGAATATAAGAGCTGGTTCTTTGAGAAGATAAACAAGACTAACAGATCCTTGGCCTGACTAACCAAAAGAAAGAAAGGGATGACCTAAATTAACAGAATCAGAAATGAACAGGAAATATTACAACAAACACCAAAGAAAGTCAGAATATTTTAAGAGAATATTTTAAAAGCTTATAATACAGTAAGCTAGGAAGCCCAAAAGAAATAGGTGATTTTCTAGATACAGCCAAACCACCAAAACCAAACCAAGAAGTCAACAACCTAAACAGACACATAAAGAATGAAGAGACTGGAACAGTAATAAAATGCATTGGCCCTGACAGATCCATAGCACAGTTTTACAAGACTTTCAAAGAAGACCTAGTCAACCCATCTTAGGCTAAATGAAATAGCAGAAACAGAAGGATCACTCTCAAACTCTTTCTACGAAGCCATTATCACTCTAAACCCCCAAACAAGGTAAAGACACAACAAAAAAGATAAGCCAGTATCCCCAGGAAATATATACGTAAAATGCTGAATAAGATACTTGCAAACAGAATACAGCTATAAATTTAAAAAAGAGCATACATCATATCCAAGTTAGCTTAGTCCTGACACGCAGGGATGGTTCAACATACAAAGTCCATGAATGTAATAACCTATGTAATGACTTAAAGACAAAAGTCGCATGATCACGATGAAGAAAAACTCTTTGACAAAATCCAACAATGCCTTTGTGATTAAAGTCCTAGAAAATGGAGGGCTAGAGGAAACATACCCCAGTAACATAGTAAAAACTGTATCTGAGAAATCCACAGCCAGCATCATCCTAAATGGAGAAAAGCCTGAATCAATCCCACTGAAGTCAGGAACAAGATGCAGACGTCCACTACCCCCACTATTTTCCAACATTGTGCCCAAAGGACTAGCTGGAGCAATAAGACAAAGGAAATTAAAGGAATACAAATAGAGGAAGAAGTCAAATTGTTCCCATTTGTAGATGACAAAATTTGAGATACCAAAATTTCTACAAGAAAATATCTAGAAATAATAAACAAATTCAGCAATTTGGCAGGATGCCCAAACCAATAGCTTTTCTATAGACCAACACAGACATACAGAGAAGGAGGTCATGGATATACTCCCAATCTCAGTAGCCTCAAAGAAAATAAAATATCTAGAAATAAAGCTAACCAAGGAAGTAAAGGACCTCTATGATGAAAACTAAAACTCTGAAGAAACAGGTAAAGACATACACACAAAAAAAATGCAAAGACTTCCCATGCTCATGGATTGGTAGAATGAACATTGTGAAATGTCTCAAAGTGTTTGAAAGTGGGAATGGGAAGGAAAAGGTGATAAAATTTTATTGTAACGACAAAAAAAAAATTTTTTTTAAAGGAAAAAATGTTCAAGCTTCAAATCGCTGAATTCCATGATTAGGTATATTCACTGTGGTAGTTTGAATGATAATGACCCCCATAGGCTCATGTGCTTGAACACTTGGTCACAGTAGGTGGAACTGTTTGGAAAGGATTAGGAAGCGTGGTCTTGGAGGAGGTGTGTTCCTGGGGTGTGGGGGTGAGAGGGTGTTGAGGTTTCAAAATGCTTGTTCCATTTCCAGTGTGCTCGCTGCCTCCTGCCCGTGGGTCGATATGTGGGCTCTCAACTGTTCCTACCACCATGCTTTTGCTCCACTATCATGGACTGTGACCCTCTAAAACCTTTAAGCCCCATTTAATACTTTTTCTTCTTCATTGCCTCAATTGTGATGTCTTATTACAGCAACAGAAAAGTAATTAATTAATTGCAGTATTAATTGCAGTACTTTCCCATCAGTACCCCAAGGAAACCTCTTCCCTGTTAGCAATCCCTCCTTGTTTCCGTTCCTCACTCACACTGGGTAGTTAATGTAAAAGCAGCCATATATTAAGTGGCTTATTTCATTGGGCAGAATGCTTTCAAGGTTTATGCATGTTTATTCCTTTTTAATGGCTACATAGTACTGCAGTGTGCAAATACACCACATTACTCTTCTCCGTCCATCAATGGATAAGCATTCAATTTCCTCGTTTTTAGTTCCTTGAATTATGTTGCTACGAATAACAGTGTACACGTTTTGTGTAGGTGTGAGATCAGTGATCTTCACAGTGCTTAATGAGAATTAGTATTGCTAGGTGCAAAAGTGGCTACATCTGTTAGTTACACTCTCACTAGCAATGAATGAAAATTTAATTTCTCCTCACCCTTGCCAACACTTTATCGTCCATCTTCCTGGTGGAGCCATTCTAGTGCACATGAAGTGGATCTCATAGTTTTGATTTTTATTTCTTTCTCTAATGACCATCTTTTTGTAGCATTACTAGCTATTCACATCCTGTTGGAAGACATGTCTACTCAAGTTATTTGCCCTTTTTAAAGATTTATATTTATTTGTAACTCTGAGTGTGTGCATGTGTGTGCAAATGTGTGTATGCCACTTGTGTGCAGGTTTCCACGAAAACCCAAAAAGGAGTATTAGATCCCCTGGATCTTGGATTACAGGCATATAAGTCTCCCACTGTGGTCCTGGGAACCAGTCCCAGGCACTGCAAAGCCAGCAAGAGCTCCTGATCACTGATCCGTCTCTCCAACCCTTGATACCACTTCCTTACCAGATATCCAACTATAAATATTTTCTTTCATGTTTCTGTTTGTCTCTTCGCTTCCTTGAATTAGAGCATGAGGGTTTGATGCTGACGATGTCTAGCTTTTGCTGGTGCTTATTTCTTAATGCTGCATCTAAGAAACCATTGCCCAGTCCACGGCCACACAGGTTCCACCTAATATTTTCTTGTAAGAGTTTTTAGAATTTTAGCTCTCATATTTAAGTCTTTGATCCATGGTGAGTTCACTGTTTTATAAGATACAAGGTCAGGATCCAGATGCTTCCTCTGCATGTAACCGGCTCAGCACCAACTGTCAGAAAGCCTACTGTTTCTCCTGCCTCTGTCTTCACTAGCTCTCTGTAGAGCAGTAATTGACCATAAATGTGAAGATTTATTTCTGTACCCTGAGTCATATTCCTGTGTGCTATCTATCCAGCTGCGTGTCTCTACCACATGGTTTCAATTACTACAGCTTTGTGGTAAGTTTTGAAATTGAGAAATGTGAACCACCTCCTTAAATACAGAGCCAGATGGAATTTTGATGTTTATTGCACTGAACCTATGGACCACTCTGAGTAGGCTTACCAACTTGGTTAACAAGCCTAGTCTTTTGTAACATGAATCTTAGATGGTCTTTAAAAAAACAAACAAACAAACAAACAGACAACCCCCCCCAGAGCCAGATATTGGGGTGAAAGCTGGAAGATCAGAGAAGCAGAACAAGCCACAGCAAACCTCGCCTCACCAACTCCTCAGCCCATCCTGTTTCCAAGAATCTTCAGACTGAAAGCCTCTGAGTCCTCACCCCTGAGGGTCTCAGTTGAACTGCTCTGCCACTGGCTTACCTCCACGAAATCCTCAGTCTAAAGACAGTGAGTTCCTGTTTCCTCACGCCTTATATACCTTTTTCTGCCCTGCCTGGGATTAAAGGCATGTGTCCTTCCCAAGCAAAGGCATGAGATCTCAAGTGTTGAGATTAAAGGTGTGTACCACCATGCCTGGCTCTATTCCCAGTGTGGCCTTGAACTCACAGAGATCTCTGTCTCTCAAGTGATAGGATTAAAGGTGTGTGCCACCACTGTCTGCCCTCTAAGTCTACTATAGTGGCTGTTCTGTTCTCTGATCCTCAAGCAAGTTTATTAGGGTACACAATATATCACCACAGTCTTCTAGTCCATGAACATGAGGTATCTTTCTCTTAATTTTGATCTACTTTAAAATTCTATTGATATTTTATAGTTCTCAATTCCTGACTCTTTGTTAAATGTATTACTATTTTATTCTTTTTTATGTAACTATAGATGAAAGTTTAAGATTCCATGTTTGATTTCACAGTGCTGGTATGTACGCATATGATGTTTTCACCTTGATCTTATCTCCTATAATCCTTTAAATTTATTAGTCCTAATGCTTTGTTTTTTTAGGATTCTTTATCGTTTTCTATATGCATGACCATGTCACCTGTTAGTAAAAGCAGTATAAATACCTTTTATTTCTCTCTGTTGCCTAATTGTCCCACCGAGAGCCCCTGACATTGTTAAATGCAGTGATTATGTGGACATGCTTGCCTTCTTTAGAATAAGCAGCCAGCTTTGCATCATGAGGTGTGATGTTAGGAGTGGGGATTGTGTAGATAAACTTTAATTCAGAAAGCTCCCCTGCATAATTCTCTCGAGATGACATTGGTGGACAGGGCTGATCAAGTGTTAATGGATGTGGATGGTATGGTGCCCCTGGAGCTTTGTGTGCTCTTCATGTTTATAATACAGTTGGAAGCAATGCCCACTAGAAACAGGCTCTTTCCGTCTTTCTCACTCTTCTCACCTCTCTCTCTCCTATATCTATCTATCTATCTGTCTATCTATCTATCTGTCTGTCATCTGTCTATCTATCTATCTATCTATCTATCTATCTATCTATCTATCTATCATTTATCTATCATCTATCTATCTCTACATTTATCTCCCATCATTCTCCCTTACTTCTACCTAGACAAAAATACACAGTAAGATATGGTGGGAAAGAATGGTAATGTCTTTCCTTGTAGCCTTCTGCTTGGAGGATGAAGTACATTTGTGCTTGAATTTCACTAGTACATATGCTGTGACTGTTATATAAAATAAGCTTCTGGAAGTCAGCAAACGTGTCAGCTCCAGAAAACCATTTAAACAGATTTCTAAGAGGAAAAGACATTTATCAAACCCAACTATGAGTTTAGTTCCAAGGACAGCTGGCATGCTCAGAGCTGGTCTGCATAGTGGAAAAAGATTGATTTGTTATTGTTGTTGATAATTATTATTAGGATGATTATGGTGGTGGTGATGGTGGTGGTGGTGGTGGTGATGGTGATGATACATTAACTTACAGAATAAAAACTGCCAGAACATAAGTGCTATCTTTGAGAAACTGAGCTCCTAGCACCAAAAAAGACTCGCCACTCAGGTAAAAAACAGTCCCAGGAAAAGGCCACAGCACAGTAGAATTAGTTGAATTCTGTTGACTGTGCTCCAACTTGCTATTCCGTGTCAGCTTGCCATTTTCCCCAGTGGCTGTATTCATCTCCCACTCTCAGCTTTCAACACATTTTCTTTCAGCTTTCTGTAAAGCCTGGGGACCAATAAGCACTGTCCTTGGCTGCCCATGAATATCTCCCTTGGCTGACAGAATAGAAACACTCCATGAGTCCTATTTCCTGGAACTGACCCTCCATACGCCCCATGTGAAATTCTCCTGATTTTGTGTTATTTGTATACGACAAACACAGTCTGAAAAGCAACCTCAGTTTTTAAAAATCTTGTAAAAAAAAGTCCATCTCATACAAATTCAAAGCCAAGTAATAAATGGGTTGCTGTACATTCCAGTAGCAAGCCCTGATCTTGTAATTGAGAACTAGCATTGCTATGTGTGATAAAAGCAAAATTATTCTACCAACTCCTACATGATACACAAGAATTGTAGGGACGAAAAAGAAAAGGAGCAAAGACCCTTCCTCTGTTTCAGATGAAACTGTAACACAGTGTCCAAGTAAACTAAAAGTCAGATCCTGGGGACACATCCCTAGTTGGAAGGCCCCGCTGTTTATCTCTAGTGAATAACCACTGCTGGGTGGCCGGGAGAGGAGCAGGGATTGATGGAGAGGAAGAGTGGAGACACCTGGATTCTCACAGCCACTCCCTCCTCCCTGCAAGTCTTGGAGGTGTGTGTGTTTCTTCCAATGTGCATAGCTGTGGTCCTCAGAAAAAAGTGAGTTTCCCCAGGAGGATGTTGTGAGATCCCATGCCACCCAGAGAGCCCAGGAATGGACTGGCATTGAGATGCGAGGAATCAGCACTGAGAACCAAAGAGAGATGACACTGGATCTGTAACTTGACCTGTGCCAACCAGGGAGGCTGGGCTTGGTGTGTGCCACCCTGGGGAGCCATGTAGACTCTGCTTAGGCCTGAGCTTTCTCAGCTACCTCCATCACAAGACAGCACATCCTATCGCGTCTCTCTCATAGCTCCCTAAAATCCCAAGAGCAGAATTTTTCCACTGAGCTGCTTGGTACACCTCGGGTCCCCGTTTTTCAGGCGGCTTACGGAATGTGCCAATGTTGATGGAATAAAAGCTTGAAAATGGAAACAATTAGGGAAACGATCATAAAGCCCCACAAACCAATCCCGAGACTGAGTCATAAAAATGCCATTGAGAAGCCGGGCGGTGGTGGCGCTCGCCTTTAATCCCAGCACTTGGGAGGCAGAGCCAGGCGGATCTCTGTGAGTTCGAGGCCAGCCTGGGCTACAGAGCAAGATCCAGGAAAGGCGCAAAGCTACACAGAGAAACCCTGTCTCAAAAAACCAAAAAAAAAAAAAAAAGCCATTGAGTGCTCCACTGTGGTAACCATGGTGAGGAAGACATGGGAGACCCTACTGGCAGCCCAGTTCTAACCGTGACCCGCATGGGCGTGCCGGAAGTGTGCCCAACCCAAAGAAACATCAGAACACTTTTTTTTTTTTAAGCTAACTAAATTATCTTGGAGGAAGTTTGCACTTATGGCGTTAGTCTGAGTAAGTGGACCTAGAGAAATTTTGGGGGGATGCAGAGAGTGATAGACGAGGTTCAAGCAAGAAATGGAGAGGACAGAAATGCTACGCAGTGAGGTACCTCAGTCCCAGGATGTTCCTCAGCTCTCCGACAGGGATCTGCAAGGATGAAGGAACATGCTAGTTCCTAAAACCATTTCCAACTGGAAAAAAGACCACACAACCCTCCAAAACCCCGAGTCCGATGACATACAGCCCTCAGAAGACTCTCGGGTGGTGTTTTCCAATTAAAATGGTAACTTTTTCCTAAGGCTAGGAACTTAAGCATTTGTAAGTTCAGTGTTTTTTTTAAATTAAAATTTCAATATTTCAATTCCACTTTTCAGAAACGGAAACACATATCATAAAATGTAATTACAGTATATGATTAAGTTTACTAGCAGGAAGGCTTTACGAGAAACAAGGCCCTGGGTTTAGGCCAGGAACTCAGCCTGTGGATGTCATCTCCTTAAGCTCTGAGGAGGGATGAGTACCAAGTCCAGGTGCCCAGTACCCACATAACAAGCCAGGTGAGGCTGCCATGTCTTTAATCCAGTGCTAGGGAGTAAGAGCTGGGTTAGCCGCCCAGTCTAGCCAAATCAGTATGTTCCAGGTCTACTGAGAGATTTTTCTGAAAAATAAGCGGAGAGTGATTGAGAACGACCAAATGTTGATCTCCAGTCCCTGGTCTCTGCGTGCGCTCACGTGAGTGCACACGTATACAGGTGTTCACACACATACAGCAAGAAGGCCTTTTGCTTGAGCATCTGCTCTGATGCTGTGGGGCTGTGACCAGATCTCTCTGTGTGAGGCATTCGATGATGCCCTTATTTATTGCACATGACAGTTTAACTTTCTAAGCAATACAACCTGGAAAAGAGTTTAATTTTAGCAAATTTGTCCTCATATATCTTATTTTATGCTGGTTTGCTATACTCCATAATAATTAAAGTAATTTGTTGCTTTGTTGATTTTTTTTTCCTTTAATTTTGTCTTCAACATTTGAGGCCAAGGTTAGTTTGTTATGTCCTTAATGCCAAGTACCAATCAACCATTCGACTGAGGCTATTTTCTGTTACTATAACAAAATGCCCGAGGCTGTGTACTTTACAAAGACAAGAAGTTTATTTAGATCTAAAGCTTGAAATAGCATGGGACTGGCTCTAGGGAAGCCTCACTCACCTTCACGCTCTCATGACAGATGGCCTCATAACATCACAAGCGCCTGTGAGAGGAGAGGTCATAAAGCAAGACAGGAGGGGCTGGGTTCACAGTGCTCATGACAGCCATCTCAGGAGAATTAAGGAAGGAGTCAGAGGAAATCTGCCTGTGTCTAAAATCCCTCCCCTGAAGCAGAGGCCGGCATCTACTCCATGGTGCTTTGAATGAGAAATGCCGTCCGCAGGCTTGTGTGTGTGAACACCTGCTCCTCCGTTGGTGGTACTGTTTCGGAGGTGAGGGATGCATTAGAATGTGGAATCTAGCTGGAGGAAGTCTGGGACTGGGGTAGGCTCAACCCACTTCTCCTTCACTCTGTGCTTCCTTGGTGTGCCGCAGAGATCTGATCACTCAGCTTCCCGACCTAGTTACCATGCTGTCCCTGCCATCCTGAACATGTGCGCCTCTGGAACCATACACTAACATAAAACTCTTCCTTAAGCTGATTTTGGCTGTGGTATTTATCACAGCCACATTAGAGTAACTAATCATATTCCTCCCTCCCAAGCTCCCAGCAACAAACCGCAATGCAATTTCACTGGAGTTTATCCTGGGGCCTCAATACATTCATTATTAAACTTACAGAGCATGGGTGAAGGATCCCTGACAGAACCCTAAAACACCAACGCTGGAAGAGCTTCACCCGACATGGACAGTGGCTTCCCCACAGCTGCATGGACGAAGCCTCCTTCGCCTATATACTTAAATATCTCCCCTGGACCCTGAGGCCACATGCAATTGGGGGGAAACTGCATGCAAACGGTTGGGAGGCATGGCTGGAATATTAGGTGGGAGTCCACTCACTCTCTGTGCTGACTAGCTTTATGTCAACTTGACACAAGCTGTAGTCATCCGAGGGGAAGGAACCTCAGTTAAGAAAATGCTCCCCATAAGATCAGGTTGTAGGCAAGCCTGCAGGACATTTTCTTAAGTAGTGATTGTTGGGGGAGGGCCCAGCCCATGGCGGGTGGTGCCATCCCTGGGCTGGTGGTCCTGGGTATAAAAAAGCAGGCTGGGCAAGCCATGGGCAGCAAGCCAATAAGTAGTAGCTCCATGGCTTCTGCATGAGCTCCTGTCTTCAGGTTCATGTCCTGTTTGAGTTCCTGTCCTGACTTCCTTCAACGATGAACAGTTATGTGGAGGTGTAAGCCAAATGAACCCTTCCCTCCTCAAGTTTCTTTGGTAATGGTGTTTCATCATAGCAATAGAAACCCTAACTTAGACACCTCCCGGCCCCCTTCTTCGCTGAGGGAGGTCAGTAGCCCGCAGCTCTGCTCTGACAGACTCTTACATGAGGGCACAGGGAGCTGGTCTGAGGAGGGTGGCTGCTGTTTTGCTTGGAGGATGGTGCTGAACAACACTTTGGACTCTTTAGAGGAAAGGACCCTCCAACGAACTGCTACACTCCAGCTCTGAAGGGTACCACCACCTCCGCCCCACGGCACTGACAGGAGTCCTCTATGACCCCGGAGAACACATGACAGCACTGTCATCCTTTCTTCTCATCCCAGAGACTCGGGGTTGCCCCAGGACCTAAGTTCATGTCCCCCAGATGAGGTTTCCTCGGTGTTTTATTCTGGTGGCACCCTGAATTCTCCTCCTGTCATCCACTCAGACTGAGGACTGAGAAAATGTGCTTTCTTCTTCCTTTCCTACTTCTTGTGACTTGACCGATCAAAGGCTTAAAATGGCAAGAACTCGGGATCATGACATAAAACCAGGAACTCCAAGAGATGGGCAGAAGGAGCGTCACCACACCACAGGAGGACAAGAGAGAGACCACACTACAAAGAAGCAGAGAGGAAAGCAGGGGGCAGGGTCCCCAGAGAGAGTAAGCCAGTACCTGAAGATCTTAGATTCCTCTCCAAATTGTACTAGTGTCCAAAGGGCTCCAAGGGACCAATCCAAGACATGACTGATGGCTGGGGTGTTGAGGACGGACTCTGCTTTCATCCCCACCCTTGACTCCTGAAGAGTGGGAAAGCCTGGAGCATAAGCTTGACTAGTCACTAACAGTCCATGACTTAGTCAGCTGTGCCCACGTAATGCATTCTCCAAAACCCCTTGAAGAGCCCCTGAGAGCCCTGGGCTGCTGAGTATACATACGTTAGAGAGGTGCAGGAGCTCCATGCCTCTTCTGCATCTGGCCCTTGACATCTCTTCAAATGCCTGCCAGTTTGTAGCCGATGTGACATGTCGTGGAATACGCTAGAAAAACTGGGAGTTTCCCTGGCAAACTTGTAACATGGGAGCACTTCCCTTCCTTCTGTGAGCCATCCCAACAAGTAACTGTACCCGAGGAGGGGGCTTCTGGGGCCTCTGGTTTATGGCACTGTCTTAGTTAGGTTTTTATTGCTGTGAAGAGACACCATGACCACGGCAACTCTTATAAAGAAAACATTTAATTGAGGGGGCTTGCTTAAAGCGCAGAGGTTCAGTCCATCATGGCACGGAGCATGGCAGCTTGCAGGCAGGCATGGTGCTGCAGAAATAGCTGAGGATCCTACATCTTGTAGGCAACAGGAAGTCGACTGCCTGGGAGTGAAGCTTGAGAAAGACCTCAAAGCCTGCCCCCCACAGTGACACACTTGCAACAGAAGGTGTGCCCTCCAGTCTCAAGGTCTGGATTAAAGGCGTGTGTCATCCAGCCTCCTCCAACAAAGCCACATTTCCTAAGAGTGCTACTCCCTATGAGCTTAAGGGGGCCAAAGACATTCAAACTACCACATTCCACTCCCTGACCCCCATAAACTTTCAACAATATCATAATGCAAAATTCATTTAGTCCAATTTCAAAAGCCTCCATAGGCTATCACAGTCTTAACAATGTTTAAAAATCCAAAGTTCAAAGTCTCTTCTGGGATTCATGCAATTTTTTAACTATAATCTCCTCTAAAGTCAAATCAAAAAGAAGATCACATACTTCCAACATATAATGGCACAGGATATACATTACCATTTCAAAATGTAGGGAAGGGAGCATAGTGAGGAAATACTGGACCAAAGCAAGATCAAAACCAGCTGGGCAAACTCCCAACTCTGAATCTCCATGACATCTCTGATGTCAAAACGCTTTCCGGGTCTCCAGTTCTGTCCAGCTGTGTTGACTGCAGTTCACTGTAGCAGGAATCTTAACAGGGGATTCCTGCAAGTTGGAGGCCAACCTGGTCTATATAATAGGTTCCGGGCTATCTGAAGCTACATAGCAAGATTCTGCTTCAAAAAGAGTCTTTTGAGGGTGGGAGGATTACCACAGGACATCAGGAGAAAGCCTTGGGATTGCTTTTCTGTTTACAGGACCCCGTCAGAACTATAATAGATTATCCAATGTGCCACCCAGATCCTCTCAGGAGCAGAACCTCATGAATGTGGAGAATACTGTTGGCACTTAGCTCTCTTAGGAATTGTGTGGGTCTTAGAGAATTTAATATTTATTAGCTGCACTCCTTGTAGCTCCTTGCATCCAATGACTAAGTACTGAGGCCACCCCCTTTATTAACAAGAAGTATCTCTGAAAGCTCACTTTAGCTTCAGAGTGTCACAGCCCACCTTGTCTCTCTGTCCTTCCTTCCTTCCCTCCCGCCCTTTGCGCAGATGGCGATGTGGAAAGTACTCCTTGTGGAGCCCAATCTCCATCTCAAGGTCTGCCTTCTGGGAAGCCACACCAGCAACCCCAGCACTAGGGAGGTGGATGTGAGACTATCAGGAGTTCAAGTCATTCCCAGCTACGTAGTGAGTTCAAGGCCAGTCTGGGATGCATGAGACCCTGCATGTAAGCTTGGGGGGCTGGAGAGTTGGCTCAGTGGTTAGGAATGCTTTCTGTTCTCCCAGAGGACACAAGTTTGTGTCTCAGTACCCACACTGGACAGCTCACAACTGCCTGTAACTCAAGTTCCAGGGGACTCAAAGCCATCTTCTGGCCTCCATTGGTACACACATACACACACACACACACACACACACACACACATACACCCCACAAATAAATAAGATATTATTAAAAATCTAGAATCTAGCTAAAAAAAATAGTAAATTTTAATGTCAATGTCTTGAGAAGAAGTCCCGAGTCAGTATAAATGGAGCCATGTGTTAAGTGTTAACTGTGCCATTACTACATGCCTAGGGCAATGCTGACACTTTACTTGGTGATTCCTCCTGAATCTCATGGCAACACTAGGAGATGCTGGGATTCATGCAATTTTTAAACTATAATCTCCCCTAAAGTCAAATCAAAAAGAAGATCACGTACTTCCAACATATAATGGCACAGGATATACACTAGGAGACAGATGTGTTTATTTTGAGCAGCCAGCCAGCAGGTGAGTCCTGCAGGCAGGCGACTCCATCACCGCTGCCACCCAATGGACCCTATAATCTGTAAGACCCACTGGGCCACCCAAACCTACCAAACCCATCATCCTTCCCCGGTGAACCATCCCCTGCAGCACCAGCAGCCCCTAGAGGCAAAAGCACCACTTGCACCAATTGGAAAAAGAGCAGCCTCCCCGTGAACAGCTCTCCCCAGCAACACCAGCAGATTCTATAGGTAAAAGTGTCACCCACGCCAGTTGGAAAAACAGACCCCATAGGCACAGGAACAACCCACATCAGCCAGAAGAACTGGATAATACACTGGATCTGGGCACCCAAACCCCCATAAACCTCAGCTGAGACAACACTACTTGACCTGACAACCAGGCAATCTCCAGAACCCTTGGCCATTCAAGCCAAAAGACAATAAAGTAACAAAAGACCAAACCAGCAAAGACATCAGAAGAATAAACACCTGCACCTCTATCCCAAACCCAAATGGGTAAACATCAGTGTAAGAATACATTCAACAACATAAAGAGCAATCAGGCACCACCAGAACCCAGTGATTCTACAACAGCAAGACCTGAAGATCCCAATGTAGATGAAGAATAAATGACCTTAAAAATAACTGTATGTAGATGACAGAGGCCCTTAAAGAAGAAATGAAAAATTCCCTTAAAGAAATCGAGGAAAAGACAAACAAAAAAAAAATAGAAGAAATTGACAAATCCCTTAAAGAAAGCCAAGAAAAAGCAATCAAACGGGTGAAGGAAACAGTTCAAGACTTGAAAATTGAAATAGAGGCAATAAAGAAAACACAAACAAAGGGAATTCTGGAAATGGAAAACCTGGTAAATGAACAGGAACCACAGATGCAAGCAGAATACAAGAGATGGAGGAGAGACTTGCAGGCATTGAAGATACAATAGAGAAAACAGATTCATCAGTCAAAGAAAATGTTAAATCCAACAAATTCTTAACACAAAACATCCAGGAAATCTGGGACACCATGGATAGGCCAAACCTAAGAATAGGGATAGAAGAAGGAGAAGAATTCCAGCTCAAGGGCACAGAAAATATATTCAACAAAATCATAGAAGAAAACTTTCCCAAACTAAAGAAGGACATGCCTATGAAGGTACAAGAAGCTTACAGAACACCAAATAAACTGGATCAAAAAAAAAAAAAAGCCCCCTCACCATATAATAATCAAAATGCTAAACACACAGAATAAAGAAAGAATACTCAGAGCTGCAAAAGAAAAAGGCCCAGTAACATGTAAAGGCAGACCCATCAGAATCACACCCGACTTCTCAGTGGAGACTCTGAAAGCCAGAAGGGCCTGGACAGATGTTTTGCACACACTAAGAGATCACGGACGCCAGCCCAGAATACTGTACCCAACAAAACTTTCCGTCACCATAGACGGAGAAAACAAGATATTCCATGCCAAAACCAGATTTAAACAATACCTATCCACAAATCCAGCCCTACAGAAAGTACTAGAAGGAAAATTCCAACCCAAGGGAGTTAGCTGCACCCATGAAAACACAGGCAATAGAAAATCTCACACCAGCAAATCCCAAAGGAGGGAAACACACACACACTACCAAAAACAACAACAAAACCAAAAAATAACAGGAATTAACAACCACTGCTCATTAATATCCCCTAATATCAATGGACTCAATTCACTCATAAAAAGACACAGGCTAACAGAATGGATAAATAAAAAAACAGGATCCATCCTTCTGCTGCATACAAGAAACATACCTCAGCTTCAAAGACAGTCATTACCTCAGAGTAAAGGATTGGGAAACGTTTTCCAATCAAATAGACCTAAGAAACAAGCCGGTGTAACTATTTTAGTCTCTAACTTGAAACTACAACTAATTAAAGGGATGGAAAAGGACATTTCATATTCATCACAGGAAAAATCCATCAAGATGAAGTCTCAATTCTGAACATTTATGCTCCAAATACAAGGGTACCCACATTTGTAAAAGAAACATTACTAAAGCTTAAATCACACATCAAACCTCACACACTAATAGTGGGAGACTTCAACACCCCACTCTCACCAATGGACAGGTCTGCCAGACAGAAATTTAACAGAGAAGTAAGAAAACTAACAGATGGTTAGTTAAATGGACTTAACAGACATCTATATAACATTTCACCCAAACACAAAAGAATATACCTTCTTCTCAGCACCTCATGGAACCTTCTCTAAAACTGACCACATACTCTGTCACAAAGCAAATCTCAACAGATACAAAAAAATGGAATAAGCCCCTGTGTCTTATAGGATCACCATGGCTTAAAGTTAGAATTCAACGACAACACAAATTACAGAATGCCTACAAATTCATGGAAATTGAACAATGCTCAACTGAATCACTACTGGGTCAAGGAAGAAATAAAGAAAGAAATCAAAGACTTCCCAGAATTCAACAAAAATGAATGCACAACATACCCAAACTTATGGGACACTATGAAAGCAGTGCTAAGAGGAAAATTCATAGCACTAAGTGCCCACATAAAGAAGTTGGAGAAATCTCACACAAGTGACTTAACAGCACACCTGAAAGCTCTAAAACAAGAAGAAGCAAACTCACCCAGGAGGAATAAACACCAGGAAATAATCAAATTGAGAGCCGAAATCAATAAAATAGAAACAACGAGAGCAATACAAAGAATCAATGAAACAAAGAGTTGGTTCTTTGAGAAAATCAACAAGATAGACAACCCGTATCCAAACTAACTAAAAGGCAGAGAGAGAATATCCAAATTAACAAAATCAGAAATGAAAATGGGGAACATAACAACAGACACTGAGGAAAATCAGAAAATCATTAGTTCATACTTCAAAAACCTGTACTCCACAAAATTGGAAAATCTGAAAGAAATGGACAATTTTCTAGATAGGTACTACATATCAAAATTAAATTAAGACCAAATAAACTATTTAAATAGATCTAGAACCATTAAGGAAATAGAAGTAGCCATTAAAAGTCTCCCAACAAAAAACAAACAAACAAACAAAAACAACAACAACAAAATACACCCAGGGCCAGATTGTTTCAGCACAGAATTTTACCAGAATTTCAAAGAAGAGTTAATACCAATACTCTTCAAATTGTTCCACACATTAGAAACAGAAGGAACATTGTCAAAGTCTTTTCATGAGGCTACAGTAACCCTGATACCCAAACCACATAAAGATGCAACAAAGAAAGAGAATTACAGACTAATCTCCCTCATGAACATTGATGCAAAAATACTCAATAAAATACAGGCAAACCAAATCCAAGAACACATCAGAAAAATCATCTATCATAATCAAGTAGGATCCATCCCAGAGATGCAGAGGTGGTTCAACATATGAAAATCTTTCAATGCAATCCACCATAATATAAACAGACTAAAAGAAAAAAAACACCACATTACCATCTCATTAGATGCTGAAAAAATCTTTGACAAAATCCAACACTCCTTCATGATAAAGATCTTGGAGAGATCAGGGATACAAGGAACATCCCTAAACATAATAAAAGCAATTTACAGCAAGTCAACAGCCAGCATCAAATTAAATGGAGAGAAATTCAAAGTGATTCCACTAAAATCAGGTTCAAGACAAGGCTGTCCACTCTCTCCACATCTATTCAATATAGTACTCAAAGTTCTAGCTAGAGCCATAAGACAACAATAGAATATCAAGGGGATACAAATCAGAAAGGAAGAAGTCAAACTTTGACTATATGCAGATGATATGATAGTATACATAAGTAACTCCCAAAATTCTACCAGTGAACTCTTACAGATAATAAACACCTTCAGCAATGTGGTGGGATACAAGATTAACTAAAAAAAAAAAAAATCAGTAGCCCTTCTATATACACATGATAAACAGGCTGAGAAAGAAATCAGAGAAATAACACCCTTTATAATAGCCACAAATAATATAAAATATCTTGGGGTAACTCTAACCAAACAAGTGAAAGACCTGTATGACAAGAACTTTAAGTCTCTGAGGAAAGAACTTGAAGAAGATATCAGAAAATAGAAAGATCTCCCACACTCTTGGATTGGTTGGATTAATATTAAAAAAATGGTAGTCTTACCCAAAACAATCTACAGATTCAATGCAATCCTCATCAAAATCCCAACACAATTCTTCACAGACCTCAAAAGAACAATACCCAACTTCACATGGAAAAACAAAAAACCCAGGATAGCTAAAACAATCCTTTATAATAAAGGAACTTTCAGAGGCATCACCATCCCTGACTTCAAGCTCTATTATTATAGTAATAAAAAACAGCTTGGTGTTGGCATAAAAACAGATACGGGGTGTAGCATGAATCTTAGAGAGTCTTAGTAATAAAATCAAACCCCGGGCCAGTTATTGGGGTGAAATGCTGGATGGTCAGAGAGACAGAACAAGCCACAGCTAACCTCACCTGGCCAACTTCTCAGCTGGTCTTCTATCCTCAGACTGAAAGCCTCTGTGTCCTCATTGCCGAATGGCTCTCAGCTGAACTGTGCTGCTAGAAGCCTGAAAGCTTAACCAGCCAAATGCTTAACCAGCCAAATGCTTCTAGTTCCTGGTCCTCACGCCTTATAGATCTCTCTGCTTTCTACCACCACTCCCTGGGATTAAAGGCTCGCTTTCTGGGATTAAAGGCGTGTGTCACAATGCCTTGCCGTTTCCAATGTGGCCTTGAACTCACAGAGATCCAGAGGGATTTCTGCCGCTGGAGTGCTAGGATTAAAGGTGTGAGTGCCACCATTTTCTAGCCTTTGTATCTAGTGGCTGTTCTGTCTCTGAGCCCAGATAAGTTTATTAGGGTGCACAATATTTTGGGGAACACAATACCACCACAATGGGGATCAATGGAATTGTATCTGACATAAATTCACATACCTATGAACAACTGATTTTTGACAAAGAAGCCAAAATTGTACAATAGAAAAAAAAAGAAAGCATCTTCAATAAATAGTGCTGGCATAACTGGATGTCAACATGTAGAAGAATGCAAAAGATCCATATCTGTCACCATGCACAAAACTCAAGTCCAAGTGGATCAAAGACCTCAACATAAATCCAGTTACACTGAACCTGATAGAAGAGAAAGTGGAAAGTAGTCTTGAATGCATTGGCACCAGAGACAACTTCCTGAATATAACACCAGTAGCTCAGACACTGAGAGCGACAATTAATAACTGGGACCTTCTGAAACTGAAAAGCTTGTGTAAAGCAAAGGACATGGCCAAAAGAATGGGAAAAGATCTTTACCAATCCCACATCTGACAGAAGGCTGATCTCCAAAATACATAAAGAACTCAAGAAACTAGACAGCAAAATACCAAATAATCCAATTAAAAAATGGTGTACAGATCTAAACAGAGAATTCTCAACAGAAGAATATCAAATGGCCTAAAGACATTTAAGAAATTTCTCAACATCCTTAGTCATTAGGAAAATGCAAATCGAAAGGACTCTGAGATATCATCTTACACCTGTCAGAATGGCTAAGATCAAAAACACTGATGACAGATTATGTTGGAGAGGATGTGGAGCAAGGGGAACACTCTTCCATTGCCAGTTGGAGTGCAAACTTGTACAGCTACTTTGGAATCAGTATGGTGGTTTCTCAGAAAATTGGGAATCAATCTACCTCAAGAACCAGCAGTACCACTCTTGGGCATATACCCAAAGGATACACAATCATACCGCAAGGACACATGCTCAACTATGTTCATAGGAGCATTATTCATATTAGCCAGAACCTAGAAACAACCTAGATGCCCCTCAACTGAAGAATGGATAAAGAAAATGTGGTACATTGCACAATGGAGTATTACTCAGTGGTTAAAAAAAAAATAACGACATCATGAAATTTGCAGGCAACTGGATGAAACTAGAAAAAAAAACATCCTGATTGAGGTAACCCAGACTTAGAAAGACAAACACTGTATGTATTTACTCATAAGTGGATAGTAGATATAAAGAAAAGGATAACCAGGCTACAATCCACAGTCCTAGAGAAACTAGGTAATAAGAAGGACCCTAAGAGGGACATGCATGAAACGCCCTGGGAAGGGGAAATAGATGAGATCTCCTGGGCAAACTGGTGGTGGGGAGGGGGGAGTGGGAGGTGAGAACATTAGGGATGGGGTGGTCGAGTTGGGGGAGGGATGGAGAGGGAGAGATATCTTGATAGAGGGGGCCATTATGGGTTTAGGGAAAAACCTGGTGCCAGGGAAACTCCCAGAAATTCACAAGGATGATTCCAGCTAAGACTCCCAACAATAGTGGAAATGGTGCCTGAATCTACTGTAATCAGATTAGTGACTACCCTAATTGTCATCATAGAACCTTCATCCAGTAACTGATGGATGAAGATGCAGAGATCTCCACAAGCACTGGGCTGAGCTCCAGGAGTCCAATTGAAGAGAGGGAGGAAGGATCATATGAACAAGGGGTCAAGATCATGATGGGGAAAACCACAGAGACAGCTGACCCGAGCTCGTGGGAGCCCACAGACTCTAGAGTGACAGCCAGGGACCAACCCAGACCCTTTGCATGAGGGTGACAGTTGTGTAACTTGGCCTGTTTGGGGGGCCCCTATCAGTGGGACCAGGATCTGTCCCTGGAGCGTGAGCTGAGCTGGCTTTTTGGAACCTATTTCCTATAATGGGAAACCTCTCTCAGCCTTGATGCAGGGGAAGGACCTTGGTCCTGTCTCAACTTGATATGCCATGCTTTGACTCTCATGGGGGGCCTTACCCTTTCTGAGGAGAGGATGGGGGGATGGTAGTAAGGAGGTTGGGGGAGGGAATGGGAGGAGAAGAGGGAGGGAAAATTGTGGTTGGTATGTAAAATGAATTTTAAAAAATTTAAAAAGTGATTTTATTTCTGTGTTCAACATGAGGGAATTCTTGCAGACAGGTGAAAAACACAGCTGGCATGCAGCAGAGCTGGGGGATGCAGTCAAGATGGAGGTGATGGGTCCAGAGCCTCTCTGATTCAGGGGTGGGGGCAGGGGAACTATAAGCAGATTCTGGAAATGGAGCAGGAAGAGCAGACCCCTAACTGGAAGCAAAACTGAAGGAGAAGGGCAGATACAGAAAAGACCAGCAATGTTGTCTCTATTTTGCTCAGGCCTCAGCTTACCTGTGAGTCCACACCGAGAGATGAAGCAGAAGACTGGAAGGTGGGCTCTGTGAAACCGTTCCGTCTCAGCTATATTTCAACTAAACTCACCCCAACAGTATTTATTCAAGCACTGTGGATGCCAGAAGCAGTGCAAGATGTCTGAGTTCCAAGTACAGACGATGCACGATCTTTGCCCATAAGGAGTTCTGATCTAGCTGGGACACTCCAAATACAGTGGCATGTGCTGTTACAGTCCAGGTGTCTGTTCGTAGCTATGAAAGCATAGAGTTTTCCAGAAAAACCAAGGAGAGTTTTGCAGTGGAATTGGCACTTGAACTTGGCCTTGGTATGTGAATAAATGTCCACATGAGGAGAAAACTGTGGAAGGCTGAGAAGTTAGTTGCAAGAGCAGAGACTGGTAAGTTGGGAGCCAGTCAGGGAATGGGGGGTAATGTAGAGGTCTCAGTCCATACAGTGGAAAATTGGTAAAGAACAGACAGATGTTCGCTTTAGTTCAGGAGGTTGGGAAGTCCAGGGCTGAAGGGCCGCTTGGACAGGTCCTTCTTGCTGCTTCATTCTGTGACAGAAGGTGGAGGATAAGGAAGCGTAAGGGCGAGGTGACAGGAGCTATCCCTTCTTCATGACCCCACCGCCAATACAACCCCACTAACCCATGATAAGGGTGCAGCCCTGGGGCTTGATCACTTCTTAAAGATTTCACCTATCAACACTTTGCTCTGAGATTAAATTCCAACATTTGCACAAACCAGAGCAGCAGGAACAGTTGACTGAGAAAGGCAGCAGCATGTGCAGGGGCTTCTAGACCACGCTAAAGAACTTAGACTCGTCCTATGAATTTAGAAGTCAGAGAGTGATGACGTCTTCTTTTCTTCTCCTTCCTCTTCTTCTTCATTATTATTATTGCTGTTGTTAATATTATTGCAACACAAGGGTTTAAATAAGATTTATAACTCTTACAATCCTATAAAATGAAAAATGAGAGTCCAGAGGTAGCTCAGATAGGTAGACCGACAGACAGATAACAGATAGATGGAGAGCAGAGGGGAGAGTCTACAGGGAGAAGATGGAGGTTTGCAGGTTTGTAGTTTGCACAGCTAGGTTACCAGATACGGATGAACAGAACCGAGCACAGAGGTGATTTAACACTCAGTTTTGGTCACTTGGGATGTCAAAGGCCCTCAAGACCATGGAGGGTCAGAAGTCACAAATAGTGTGATGTGAGGGTGAGGAGAGAAGAATAACAGTATTGTCACTTCTTAAGTGAAGGCTAGCTTACTGGGAAACCCTAAATCACACTTGGAAAAGTGCCTGCTGTGTGGGCATGAAGACCTGAGATTGATCCCCAGCACCCACGTGAAAACTGGGCACGGCAGGACAGGTTTATGCTTCCAGTCCTGGGGGTGGGGTCCAGAGACACAGCATCCCTGCCACTTGACGGCAGGTTCCGTGAGACACCCTGTCTCAGAAAAGGAGGTGATAAGCCAGCAGGTGAAAATGCTCACCACCAAGCCTGACGACCTGAACTTGAGATTCCTGAGACCCACGCAGTGGACAGAGAGGAACCACTGGACTGGACAAGTTGTCCTCTGATTTCCACACTCCCGGCAATGGCATGTACCTCCCTGTCACAAATAAATAAACATGAGTTTAAAAAATAAGATGGAGAGCATTTGAGAAAGACCCCTAATATGTATCCCTGGCCTCCACCTCTGCACACACGCATACACACACACACACACACACACACACACACACACACACGCACGCACGCGCGCACACACACCATACTCCCACCACACACACACCCCGTGCACACACCATACACATACACACCACACACATAGACATACACACACCATGCACACTCATGCACACACATATACACACACACACCATAGACATACACACACCATACACACACACACCATAGACATACACACACCATGCACACTCATGCACACATACACCATGCAGACATATGAACGGCGGAATGGTACAGTGGACCCAGGCCTTGGAGCGGAAGAGACCCAAGCTTCCCGCCTTCTCTGTTAGTGCTGTAACCCTCTGAGGTGTGACGCGTTCTGAATCCCTCACATAGGATGGAAACAGTACCAGTCTGCCTTCAGCGGCACAGCCTGGGTCTGCACCTGGTACTTTTGCTGTTCAAGCATGTAGATGGAAATGTCTAGATTAGGGAGGGGAAGAATCTGTGTACAGAAGACAAAAGGAAGCAAGGGAAGGGATGTGTGGCCTGGAGCCTCTGGTGGAGCTACTATCCTAGGAGAAGGGATCTTCACATCCCACAGATCAGTGTTTGTGTAGCAAACAGGCAGTTCACCTTCCCCATTAGCTCCCTTTGTCACAAAGGATTAAATCTCAGAATCAGAATCACTGGACAGGATAGATGGTGTTCAGGGAAACCCTGTCTGGGCTCTTTGTCCGCGCCCCCCGCCCCCAGGAAATAATACAGGGGGAGGGGATGAGAAAGGCTCTTCTGGTTGACATCTGCTTAGCAATGTCTGGATCTCATCACAGACGCGATGCACTTGTTCATATTATGGAGTAGAAATGGAACAAAATGCATCCGTTCCTAGCTAAGCATTTGATGGAACTATACAGAGGAAGTCGTTAGTAAGTATAAAGGAGGTTTGAGCACGGCGATCACATGAAGGCTTGGGAGGGTTCTTCAGTCGGAGAAGGTTTGTTTGGGGGAAGGAGAGGAGGGGCCAGGGAGGGAGGGAGGAAAGGAAGGAAGGAAGAAGGCAGAGTGGGGACACAACGTGGCCTCCAGTTGCTTCCCAATGGTTGACAGACACTGATCGGTGGCCTGTGAGCTGTGTGCTCGCCTCCCAACGTGGCGCCAGCTCCTGTAACAAGCAAGGCGGAGGCGGTTGCCTTTGTTCTCGGGGACCAGTGGGCCCCGAGGATGTGGAGCGCTATCCTTGCAGCATCCTTCAGTATCTAGTACAGTTCTGTATCCAGGGATGCTACGCAAGCAAGATGCCACAGCACTGCTGTGAAGGGTAGGATGGGCCAAAGGCAGCCCCCATCTGCAGGGTGGGGGAAGGGTCGGAGTGTGGGGAGGCGGATGGACAGGCTCCCCAGTGGCTGGGGCCTTGAAACAAGGCCAGCTAAATTATTAAAAAAAAATCTCCAAATGTCAATTCCTTTTCATTTTAAATAACAATCATTCCTGAGAGGGTTGATTTTCAGAAGGATGACTAAGAGAAAATATTTTTCCAGCGGGTTTTAACACAGGAAAAAAAAA
>CABHPQ010173083.1:12500-48790 GCA_902168405.1 Peromyscus aztecus | reverse complement strand
TCACACTCCTCTCTATTGTGGGAGAGACTTTGCTCCTCACCTCCTTCTAACACATTACCAGACACCAACCAGTGGCCATCAGCCATGGTCTGCATGGTGCCTGGCTATACTTTTGGTAAATATCTGATCTCCCAGTGCCTCAGTTTCCTCAAACTTCACTCCCCAGAGGCTTAGAGAAGATGGGATGGGTCACCACTTAGAGTGCTGTCAACAATGAAATTCTTCCCATAGCTCTCACTGTCATCACACACAACTTTCTCCTCTGGCTATAATGAATTTCCACAAACCAAAACGTGTCTTCAGTCCCCTTGGGCCTCTTATATTCCTAGGGAGGAGGGTATACCCTAACTCCCACAATGCCCCTAGGCAATAACTCTTTATGCAATAAAAGAAGACAATTGGTTGTTCTGGGCTTGAAATCTCAGGTTACTAGAAGAAGAAACTGCTTCCCGAGAGCAAAATGGCCACCTCATTTGAATACCCAGCTGACCAGGTGTGCAATTTCCACCAGCTAGAGCATCTCCTGGATGTGCCAAAGGAGTGTGATGGTCTGGTGAAGAGCAAGCTCTCCAGGATCTACTGAGCCCAGTTTTTGGAGGGTTATTCTGCTCCAAATGGCAAGAACTGTCAACTATAATTGGCTAAAAAGAAAAGCTAACTTTGAAAAACCTTCTGAGTTTGTGTGTGTGATGTGAGTGTGTTTGTGTGTGGTTATATTTATGAGTACATATGTATGCATGCCACAACATATGTATGGAGGCCAGAAGACAAACTCAGAGGTCAGTCCATTCCTTCCACCTTGTTTAAGACAGAGTCTCAGGGATGCTTTGTCTGTGACAATAGTTGACCTACAAGCTTCAGGGAAGGCGTCTCTCTCTACCTCCCACTGTCTTCATAGCAGTGAGATGGCAGATGCCTTGTCTGTTTACATAGGTTTTGTGGATCCAAACCCAGATGCTCATCCTTGATTAACAAATGCAGCAACCCACTGAGCCACTCCCCAAAAACAGAGACTTCATTTTTCTGAATCTTTAGCCCATTTTCCAACGTTTTGTTTCTGTTATCTCATGATGTACAGAGTGTGTCTCCAGAAAAGAAAACCTTCCATGGAGTCCCAGCCAGCTTGGCTATGAAGAGTGCTCAGCATCAAAGTTTTGATGGCCTAACAAGCTGACAGTCAAGATTCTTTTCAAAGTTTCTAATGTACTTCCCAATGTGAAAAATGGAAACTGCTCAGTGACCCTAGGACACTTGGAATGGCCTCTCTCGGTCATGTTTATTTTCCTAGTGGACACCAAATGGACATGCAAGGATCCTAGCAGACAGGCTCTTACCTGGACCTCTGGGATAAGGGACATTTTGAAATGATAGAAAGGTCAGGCTGAATATTAAATGGATGTTGTTCTGCTCATCAAGTTCCATGGACAGGCCAGAAAGGCATTCAGACTATGGAAACAGTACACTCAAACATCACACAGGAGATGTCATGAGCCCAAACACTGGCAAATGTGGTAACCTGGCATGGCTGGCCAATTAAAATCCAGGCTCTAACAGCATCCTTGGAATGCTGAGGAGTTTTTTTTTTTTTCTCCTCTCACTTTCACTGTGTTTGCTAAATCCAAGTTTTATCCATTTTCTGTCTCACCCCATCCCCAGTCTTTCATCCATCTCATCTCCATATTACCCTCATCTCTCCTGGTGTTGACCTCAGCTGGATCAAACACACACCTGTTGTTTCCCAAGCCAGTAGTCTGACCTTTGTGCTGTCATGATATGCATTCAACCTGTGATTTCTGAGCTTCCAAGGGGGAGATTTTGATTTAGCAGATCTGTAATGTACCACTTGATTCTTTTTTTTTCTTTTGTTTTTTGCGATAGGGTTTCTCTGTGTAGCTTTGTGCCTTTCTTGGATCTCACTCTGTAGCCCAGGCTGGCCTCGAAGTCACAGAGATCCGCCTACCTCTGCCTCCCGAGTGCTGGGATTAAAGGCATGCGCCACCACCGCCCGGCCACCACTTGATTCTTTTAGGTGGCTAGTTTGACACCCAAGTAGGGTATGGAAACCACTGGCATAAACTGAATGAGAATATACTCAAGGGTTAGATATTTTAGTTTCCAACGAGTTCAAGCAGCACCAAATTGGACCCAGATAGATTGCTATTCAAATTAAATAAAACAAAAGTTTGGAGAGACCTCTTGTCTAAGTAGAAGCAACTTCCAAAGCATTGTAGACTGAGTGACAATCCTTTTAGACTCTGTGGAAGAGAATAGGGCCCTGACACACACCATAATCAGGAGAGCACTGACCATTCATTCACATATCTCCTAAACCCTGCAACATGGCTCTAGTCTTTGACCCATGGGCCTCGTCTTAGTATACCTGCTCTGGAGGCTTCTGCCTGCATAGGAGGCTCTTATGAATCTCATTGAACTGTTTCTAATAAACTAAGGGACTTTGGGGGGCAAAGGCAGCTAAAGACCAGTCTAAGACAGTGAAGCTGAATATTACAGAATAGGAGAAAGAAGCCACATCTAAATAACAAAAAATACCCCTCTACTAGACAAAAATATCTTTTTCCAATATAAAGATGAACACACCCAATAAAAGAGGCCCCTGACCTACCTATGTTCCCATCCATGGCATGGAACTAAAAATGGTACCATCTTCCTGACTCCCTAGCATCCCAGCAAATACCAAAGAGTGTCCTGCATAAGGGCCTCACCAACTATCAGATGAAAATGCACACCAAGAATACACAAATGAATCAATGCTTTCTCTGTTGCCTCTATTTCTCTCTCTTTTTTTTTTTTTAAGACAGGGTCTCACTATGTTATTCCTGACTGGCCTAGAACTCTCCACAATGGCCTCAATCTACCTTCCAAGTGCTGGGATTAAAGATGTGTGACATCTGCTGGGCAGTGATAGCTCACACCTTTAATTTCAGCACTTGGGAGGCAGAGGCAGAAGGATCTCTGGGAGTTCTAGCACAGCCAGTGCTACACAGAGTAAACCTTGTCTTGAAAAACAAAACAAAACAAACAAAAAAAATGTGTACCATCACACCCAGCTCCTTTGTGCGCGCGTGTGTGTGTGTGTGTGTGTGTGTGTGTGTGTGTGTGTGTGTGTATGTAATTCTCTGAACCATAAGCTCAAAAAGTCAACTCCGTGACTTTCCCTTCTTTTGCCACCTACAAGACCTATATCAGCTATGAGGAAAATGAAACTAAGTACTTGCCAAATACCATCTCTGCACGGAAGATGAACACTTCATATAGGAGACACAGGCCAGCACTACCATGTTAAGCAAAGTCTTGATGACAATTCATAGATGAGTGATGTCAAACACAGAAAAATACAAATGCACACAGGGTCCATGACTAGCTTCTTTCGAAGTTTAAAAACAAAACAACTAACAGGAAAGTTTATAGTATTCCCAAGAATGGAGTGAACAGCCCTATGGACACTTGAATGACTGAGACCAACAAGCTGCAGAAAGTGGGCACTACTGGGGTTTTTGAAACAGCACCAATTTCCGTTGTTCTTACTAGCTTAGTCTAACTGAAAGAATTCATTTGGGCAAAGTAGTACACTCAGTGCTTGGAAGGTTAAGGGAAGTGAGTGGGGAGTGAGTTCAAGACCCGCCTGAGCTATGGTAGTCTGTGGAAAACATAAAAATTATTAAGTAACACACACACACACACACACACACACACACACACACACTCTCTGATCAATCTAGGCTAAGAAGACACTGCTCAAGTGTTTCTAGTAACAGGACATTGTGACATGAGATCTGTACTATCCAAAGAGACTCTTCTCTATAATAATACAGGGGAGATCTGTAGGAAGGCCACAGTCCACACTGCCCTAAGGCCACTGAACAGTCCCAGACAGCGGCAGCTTGCTTCTTCCCTCCTCGCAGAGCCAAAGACTCTGGGGTGCCCTGATTGTGCTTCTCATTAGGTACTTGGTAGGCTGGGCTTCCCCATGACTTTCTTCATTGCTGGAGTGGCCAGTAAGGAGGGCAGGGGTACAGGTGCCCTCTGTCTAGTTCATAGGGAGGCCAGGGAATTGTTCTCTCATTATTCTATTAGCCAGCCTAAGGTCCGCAGGGGCCCCCACCCCCTACTAGGCCCCGATTGGCTCCTGCTGGTTTGACAATCATCCCCTGACTAATTGCCACAGGAACTGAACCTTGGAGTTCTTCACTCTGTGCTCGGATCATGGCACCAGTTTGTATTCACTCCCATTAAAGATCTTTTCATCCTGATCTACAACTTCAGCCTGCTGAGACCTTTAAAAAAAATTCCTCATTTCACCAAATTAACTCCTCACCTTCCTCCTTGAATAAGGCAATTTCTATTTCTTCTATCGTCTCTCAATTTCTTGGATCACTCAAAGGCATTTCTAAATGTGCCTGTCCCAGAGTTTCACCGATCTAAACTAGAGTGCTACTGTTATTAACTGACCGTTACAAACAGCTTTGTCAAGTCAGGGATTTTCCCCAAGCATGTCCTGTTCCAATCTGAAAGCATCTGGATAGGTCACCTCACTGTATACGCATCACAGTGCCTTGTTGTACTGCACTTCATAAACTTTGCTTTGAGGCAGGGTCTTACTATGTAGGAAAGTCTGGACAAGAATTCCTAGCAATCCACCTGCCTCTGGCCTCCTGAGTTACCGGTAGGACTAAAGGCATGCTCCAGAGTGCCTGGCCTGTTTGCTTGTGCTTTGCTTTACTTTGTTTGAAATAGATGTGCACATGCAAAGTGTATAGAAAGCCAGAGGACACTCCAGATGTCATCCTTAAGAATACCATCCTCTTTTCACAGTCTCATATTGGCCCGGAGCCCACTCATGATGCTTAAATGACTGATCAGTGAAGCCCTGGGGAGTCCCCAAGACTGGGATTACAAACCTATGCTATCACATCTGGAGTGTCCTAGGGACAGAATGCAGGTCCTCATCCTTGCAAGGCAAGCGCTTCTGAGATTGAACCACCCCTGTACCTAAGCTGTATCTTAAAATGCATAAATGAGGGATGCTCACCCAATCCATGCCACAACCCCATCGCCGTGTGATTCTATGTTTATGTATGAAAAAGAATCTGAGTGCTTAGGACTCAGACAGAGTTGCTTCCCTGTAGTTACACGGAACAAACGCCATGACGCATGCCTTGCAAGAGATGAAAGCACACAAGACAGTCTCACAGTGACACGACTTTAAGCAGGGGTTCTGCCTCTCTCTCTCTTGTGTCCCACTAGTGTGGACCACAGCTCTCCAATCATCTCCCTCTCCTCTCGGCCTTCTGTTTCTCCTTCCTGCAAAAACAAATGTGGCTACAGAAATTTCCAAATTAAAACCTGGCAATGGTTTCTATATTCTTGTTTCCTAAACCTATAAATCAAAACTGTCTAAACAGGTCATAAATGTTCCTCAGCCATATAATGGGGGAAGTTCTGATTTATGGGGCCGGTAGAATAATTTTAAATAATTACATAAGGGTTTTTCAAAAAATGCAATTAACACCTTTAGAAGTTTTTTTTTTTTTGAAATGAAAATGAATCTCTAGAGATGACTGTTCCCATACATAAAGATAGCCAGCGAAAAAGTAAAAATACAGCTTCAAGATGCAATTTTTTTCTAAATGATCGGAAACGGCAGAGGAGTGGCTATTTACAATGTGAGTTCTTTAGCATGACCACCCCCATTAGCATTCAGCTCTGTCACATCACCACACAAGAGCAACGAACCCATCACATGTCACTTCTGAAGCTCAGGAAGAAATCACCAAATAAACATCCTGCTTCTCTCCAGCCCCAGCTGATGCCCGGCTCCCTCTGTACTGGTTTGACACATCCTACCACACTGTCCCTTGGAACACTCTAGATCCTCCTACCTGCTCTTGCAAATCTGCCCAATGTTCTTTCCTTCCTCTTGATCTTGTGATTCATCTCTTCCTTCCAAGTCCAGGGTCTACAAATGAAATCACTCCAAATAGCTTCCATTAACCCTAACTCCCCTGGGTGCTAAAAGCAGTCTTATCAGCTCTGGATTTCCCTTTTTCAGAATTACTGAGCAGTATTAATTAGGACTGTTCAATGGATGAGTTCCCAAGCTCACAGAATACAGATCTTTCTGTCACTCCCTATTTTTCACTCTACTACAACTCTTGCTTATGTTTTTATCTCTGCAGTGTATTAACCCCCAGAAGAAGTACAACAGAGGACCCCAGATGAAACCTTGAAGAAATTATTATTTCTTTGTGTTTTGCATTTTCTTCTCAATTATATTGTATGAGAACAGTGCTTGCAAACCTGAGAACCTGAGTTCAGATCCCTGGAACACATGTAAAAGCCAGAACACTGGCTCTATAGCCTCAGTGCTGGGAGCGGCTAGAGGAAGGTGGAGACAGCAGGCAGACTGCTGGAGTTTACTGGCCAGCCAGCCTTGGTGAATCCATGAATGGGGAACTCTAGGTTTGGTGAGAGACCCTGTCTCAAAAAATAAGGTAAAGGCTGAGGCTGTAGCTCAGTGATAGACCCATCATGTCTGAGGTCCCAGGTTCAATCTTTGATACTGATGAAAAATAAGTAAATAACACTATAAATAACAGTAAATAAATAAAAATAAGGTGAAAAGCAATGGAGGAAGACAACAGACATCAACTTCTGGCGCGCGCGCACACACACACACACACACACACACACACACACACACACACACACACAGCAATAAGGAAGCTGACCATGACTGTCCTCTGGGGTCCTGCAGATCCTCATGGGAATGTGGAAAATATTCCTCCATTCCATAGTACACCTGCAGTCAGGTATCTCTCCAGTTCTTTCCAAACCCCGCACTAGCTCTCAGTGGCTACCCAGAGAGATTCCAACTACTATCCCGACCACAAGAGTGAAGACAAAGATACAGAACCACAGAAATGCTGCGAGCAAGCAGGTTGAGAAAGCATCTTAAGCTCACCCCCTCATTTTCCACACGAGGAAACTGGTGCCCAGGAAGGAAAGTTAACAGGGGAAAGGTCACGTTTCTGAATAGTAGTTAGCAGAACTGAGACCAGAACCCCAAACTCCTGACACCTAAATTAAGCACTCTTTCCATGGCTTCAAACCACCCAACAAGAGCAGGGTCACAAGTAGCCACAAAGCTATGATGCTCAAACTCCCACAGGTAAGCACTCTGTCATGGTTGGGGGACATATAAGGAGATTTTAAAAATTTCTATACTTAATGGAATGAGTTATGTTTTTCATTTTAACTATAAATTATGATTGAAAAGCTACATCTGAGTATTATATACCAGCAGCATAGGACATCCAGATTTAAGTCACAGGTCATGTTTGTGCATATTTCATTTGTGTCAAAGGCCGTGTAACTCTATTCGGCCATTATCTACACCTTAGGTGACCAATATGGCAGACACTAGTCACATGTCACTACAAATATTTCAATTAATTAAACTTAAAAAAATCAGTTTCTCCATTATCTTAGCTCTATTTTAAGTGCTTAGCACCCAAGGTAACTAATAACAACCATCGTTGGACAGTACAGACCTAGAACTTCTTCACTGGGTCAGGGAGATAAGCTTGCTGCCTAGGTGAGCAACCTGAGTTTGATCCCCAGATTCCACTCAGCGGAGGAAGAAAACAAACAAACTCCTTCAAGTTATCCTCTGACCTGCACACACACACGCACAAGCAGAGCATGTTTGTCCATGTAGAAAATCTCATCAGAGAACACTGACAGTAGAGAACACAGCAGTCTGTGGAATGGGTGTAATATGGAAACTACATAAAAGTGAATTGTAAGTCTGTGACACAGTATTGCCTCACCCTGTAAGGTAACAGTGGTGAGGAAACATCTGAATAAACCTAACAGCACATACAGACTTAACAGGGAAATGAGAGGACCTTGAAGGAATACTGTCTCTAATCTGGATTAGATTGATTAATTAATCAGGGAAGTCAACTCCATCCCAGGAGACCCAGGAGTGGGCATATGGTTCAGGCTCACCCATAACTTCATTCCTCTCTCCCATCCACAGGATGGAGAAGTGATCCAGGCCATTCAATAAAGGCAGAGGCTTTTATTGAGATTACTGGGCAGGAGCTCCAGTCTTCACCAGAAGGGTTGCCAAGCTATAAATAAGTCTATCTGAGATTCTGAGTGAGAGTGAGCCAACACAGAAAGAAAGCAGAAGAGAAGGAGAGCGCAAGGGCCAGAGCAAGAGTGAGGCCTGAGGATGTTCTGAGAGCCGGGAGCCAGCTGTGTGGAAGGGCAGGCTAGCCCGTGAACTTTCAGGTTCTATGAGCTACAGCCCCACCCACACTCCCATCATTTGTGGATCTGAGCTGGGCTCTCACATCTGCACGGAGAAAGGTTCTGACTGATTCAGGTGCCTCCTTTCACAAGGAGATCCGGAAGCAGTTAGAGAAACCATGGAAAGCAGGGCAAGAAGGTCACATTGCTGCACTGAACGCATGCTGGCCACCACAGAGCTTCGTTCTTCTAACGTTCCTCCGGAAGGAAGTCTTTCAAACCCTGCCATACTCGACCTGTCACCAATTTTTATAGTTCTTATCAGGGTACACCTACAATGCCATTTTAAAATTCAATAAAGTGCCTTCTATTCATGAAGACCCCAGAATACCTTCAAGACAACTTTAGGCTCGGCAAGATATTTAAGACAACCCCCGCCCCAACACACACAAGGGCTCATGATGGAAGTGCAGTTGTGGTGTCTTGGTCCAATGGGTCACCCTCAAAGTGTTTCTAGGTCCCTTACTTTCATTCACTTGTGTACACACACACACACACACACACACACACACACACACACACACACAACACAACACTGGTTCTTTTTGAGTTTCTTTCTCCCTGTGCGCTGAATCTGACATTTCAGTTTCTTTTTTGTTCTAGATCCACTATGCCAAATCATGACAATTATACTTTCATAGAGTCTGGCAATAAATGATTTAACAATCTGTTAGCAACTACTTTATTGTAATCCATACATTCTAGGGAATGCAGCTTTTCTTCATGGTGGCCCCTTCCAAAAGCCATCTAACTGTATAAGCTAAGTTACCGAAATTCCTGACTGAGAATAAACGCATTAAAATGCAGGATAGGTTATTCATGGATTAACCTTGTCTTAAATAATGCTAACAGTACTTTCTACAGGCTTTAATTTCCTCCCTATAAAATGATGTTTAAAAACGAATCATTGTTGAAATGTACCGATTTGGGCATAAAATCCTCACTCCTGACTAGCGGTTTACTTATTTCTTCCACTCAGTGATCTTACTGAAATCTACTTATTCCAGGGCTGCCGTGTGCCCTGTCCAGCTCATCAGTGGCTCACAACTACTGTCTGTTTTCCATTTATTTAGTCTTTTTACTTCCCCCACTAATATGTAGCCTTTGACGAGGAAAGTCCAACGGCTTTGGGTTTTCTCTGGCCAGGAATACTACTGGCTACCTAGAATTCCCACCAACCATCAAGTTCTCATCACAGTGTCAGTGGCTTTGCTGAGTGAGCGGCACATACCAGGGGCTCTGAAGTCTAGATTTTGTTTGGTCCTTCTATGATGGGTACCAAGCACCAACAGAGATGGGACATTTAAATAATTTGCCCAAAGATATAGTGGTAAGCCAGTATGTTGGCATGAATCTGTCTCTTCACCCTGGGTTAAGACTTCTGATGGCATGGTGGGGCAAATGTGAAATTGGAGCTATGTGTACAGTTCAGAGTGAAATCCTTCACAGCTGTACTGTTTATGACCCCAAACCCGAAGCCGGGGCTCCACATTAACAACTGTCCTAGGGACAAAAGTAACCCTGTGCCTCTGAGACTGTGCCCATTGTTGTCCTGGTTCATTCACCCTGGCCTGTTGGTTAATTTTATATTAAACAGATGTATGAGACTTCCCTAAAAGGGAAACATCTCCTTGTCCCTCAACACGACAGCGTAAGATACCAATGCCGTTATTATGGAATAGATTCGATGGAAAGCAAGGGGAGGGCACATTTGATAAATGTCGTGCTAATTTACTCTTACAGAATCTGGAACTGTCATCTTTTCGAAGCGCCAGTGTCTCTAGCTGGCCAGGAGATAAAGGTTGTCTTCTGAGGCTGGAGATGCCAATCTCTGGCCTCGCCAGGCCCGTGACCAGCACGTGTGCCGAAACTCTCAGTTCCATCTTGCCACACACTCTCCACTAGCACTCTATTCCGGATCAGGAGTGACATCTAATGTGACCCTGGGCTGCAAAATGTCTACCCCAGGGCAAAACAGAAAACTGCTTCATGTAAAATTAAAAGCTATTTTTCTTGGTTCATCACTTGCTTCCTAGTTCCAACTGCTAACACATTCTGCCAGAATTATAGGCTACCTCTCCGTCCAGCACTGGGGCATGGAATCTATCTATGCACAACCATGGGGAATAAACATTACAGAAAAATAATGACTTTCAAAGCAGCGGGCACCCTACCAAACACAAGCTACATGTGTGTTCACAGATGGGAATGAACGGCTGTTTACCCTCAAGGCCCTATAAGAAAAATGCAGTCACCTTTACAGTAAAATGCAGCTTCCTACTGAACATGCAAAACTGAGCCCGAGAGAGGACAGCATGAAACTCCAACAAAGAATCTTAGAGTAGCTTGGATTTCTTCGGCGATGCTGGTCCATTCAAGAATGTACAGGGACTGTGGAGATCATCTTAAAGCAGTATATCATCACAAGGTGAGCACTTGAGATAGAGCCTCGGAATCCACATTAAAATAAAAAAGCCCGGTATGGTGGTATACACTTATAATCCCAGTACAGCATGACAGGGGGCCCTGGAGTTTGCTGGCTAGCCTGCTTATCCTTTTTGGTGAGTTCCAGGCCCATGGGAAACACTGTCTAAAAAAATAGGTGGGCAGCCAGGCAGTGGTGGTGAATGCCTTTTTTAATCCCAGCACTCCGGATGCAGAGGCAGGTGGATCTCTGAGTTCAAAACCATCCTGGTCTTCAAAGAGAGTTCTAGGACAGCCAGGGTTACAAAGAGAAACCCTGCTCTTGGGGGCTGGGGAGGTGGGCTACTGCTCCTGAGGAATAATAAATGAGGTTAGCTTCTGGCCTCTACATGCACACATTTGGCAGAGGCACGCATGCACACACCATGAAGATCCTGCACAGCTTACCTCCAGCACCTATGAGATCCTAGATCAAAGAAGGGTCACACGCTGGAGCTGAGTGATACCATGTCACATGTAAAGCTAGAGGCACATTTAGTGATGTCAGAAGACCAGTGTGCATTAAGGGAAACAAAATGAACAAGACAGATGTTGTCTGCCAGTGGGTTCCACAACACAGTAAAGTATATGTATTCAGGATCCAGCTATTCTGACCATTTCCTGGATGCAACAAATAAGGGCCCACATTCCCTGTCAGAGCATCACAGAATGACAGGAAGCCATCCTAAGTTTCCTGTTGAGAGATGCCAGCCAGTATTGACAAAAGCTCACCAGCCTCCTACCAAGATTCTGTGGTTTAGCACTTTGTCAAAACAGGATACTATTTAAATTAAAAAATTTACTGATTCAAGTTCAAAAAAACCCTGCTTTGCTGTTTTTATAACCAAATTCGTGGGTGGGGAAACTTTGACCTTTTTAAAAATGTATTTTTTTTTATTGGTACCTTTTATGGCTCTGAGAAGACACTATATTTAGAAGGCTAGTTTTGAGGAGGAGGACACTGGAGCCAGATGACTATCACTTTCTATGAATTACTGTACATGTGAAATCATGGGCTCGTCACATTATGCAAAAGCAACTCATGTGAAACAAACAAAAACATCTGTTTGCATACGAAAATGTTGTAAAATCTCTGTGGGGAGAAAAAGGGGAAACACACACTAGGGCAGCCACAGCATGATGAGGTGGCCATGTGAATCTGTTCAGTACAGTTTTCTTTTCTTTCTTATTTTTTTTTTTTCATAAGAAAATAAGGTTAAGCCAGGACCTAAGCGTCCTGGTCAAGACAGCAAAGCCGGCAGGACACGGTGGGGCACAGCTGTGATCGCACACAGCAGGAAGTAAAAGACAGAACTGCTGAGTTCCAAGCCAACCTGGGCTACAGACTGGGATGCTGCTGTGAAAACCAAGAGAACCAGGGACAGCCCAGTGGGAACAGTCAGGGTTCTGGAGAGCAATGTGGCTTCTGTTCATAAGCAGAAGGGCAAACCCTTGGCCTGGAGGCTTGCCCATTTGCTGTCCCCTCAATCTAAAATATTCTGCATTAGAACACCCTCTTCCCCAAGGTCTCTACCCAAGGGTCATCTCCTCAGAGAGGCCTGCCAGTTTCCCCTGGGCCTGCCGTCACTATTGTCTCTACGTGGACGTTTAGTTTACCTGTATGATGTTCCATGAGAATTGATCTTGGGAGCTGGCAAAAAGACTCAGTGAATAAAGATACTTTCTGCAAAGCCAGACGACGTGAGTTCTAGCCCTGGGTCCCACACGGCGGAAAGAGAACCAAGTCACATGAGTTATCCTCAGACCTCCACAAGAATGTGGTTTGGCCCCAACAGACAAAATAAATAATGAATAAAAGTTAAGAATAAGTTTTTTAAGAGAATATAATTCTGGGCAGGGGAGATAACTCAGATAAGATAAGGGGAGATAACTCAGAATAAGGTTTTCAAGAGAGTATAATCCTGGGCAGGGGAGATAACTCAGATAGAAAGTGCATGCCTTGCAAACTTGACACTGAGTTAGATCCCCTGGGAGCCATTTTTAAAAAGCCAGGTATGTGTTCTTACTATCCCAGTGCTGGGGCTCAGGGGCCAAATCTGTAAGTCCTAGATCCCAAAGAGAGACCCTGTCTCAAAAGAGCAAAATCAACAGACCTACAAGAATATAATGTCCCCAAGTCCAAGAACCCTGTCTTATCAGCAGCTTACCCTAGGCTCCTGGTAGAATGGTTAGACCAACAGCTACCAAATAATTCCTCAGATACTAAGTAAAGAATCTCATTACTATTCCATTGAAGAGACTTAGGGGACCCAAGTGTCCTTCACCTTCTACTTGTCTATGTAAGGACACTAAACGAATCATTGCCAAAGAGATGGCAGGATATACTCCTCCATTTTGCAGGAGTCACTTGAGGGCTATCTTGGAAGATCTCAGAGTTTTGAGAGTGAGTAGATAACTTAAGATGAAAACACCACAGGACCATGAAGAATTTAAGAAAGAAATCCAAGCCACCAAGTATCTTGGCACAGTGTAGCTCTTCATTGGTCAATCCTTCTTGTTAGTAACAGGCAAATCTTTCAGTGAGGAGCACAATGCTTGGCCAATAGCCTTGAACCAGCAGTGCTCACTCAGGGCTCAGGTCACATGTTTGTCATTAACGTTGTTTTCTGCCTAGCACAGCTGAGGGAAGTGAGGCGTTGCAAGCTCCGACACTCGCTCATGCGGTGACTCTAAATAAGGCTGGTGAGGAGGAGGCTGGGAATGGTGAACCAGCCTTCAAGACAGGGTCACTCCGTGTGAGTAGGAAGTCTGGGAGCAAAATGGGTGCGTGAGTGGCTAGGCTAGGTTTGCTTGCAAACTGCGATAGTGTGGACACATGCCTTCCAAAGGCCAACGTGTTAAAGGCTTGGTCCTAAGCCTGGCACTGCGGGGAGTTGATGGATCCTTATGAGGTGGGGTCTAAGTTCTAGGTCATTGGCCCCAGAAGGGGACTGTGGGGTACTCATCTCTTTCTCTTCTTACTTATCAGTCATGGGGTGGATAGCTTGCTTTGTCACAGACTTCCATGATGCACTCACAGGCCCCAAAGTAATAGGACTCCCCAAATACTGGAAGAAACATTCACAACTCTGAAACCCCCTCCCCATTTTTTTGTTTGATTTTGTTTTCAGATAGGGACTCACCATGTGGCCCTGGCTGGCCTGGAACTCACTGTGTAGATCAAGCTGACTTCAAACTCACAGAGATCTGCCTGCCTCTGCCTCCTGGGTGAGGTGACGGTATAGAGTGCATGCTGTACTGCACCACACCCCTCTCGTTATGTTAAATAGCTTTGGTATTCATCATGCAAAGGAGAGCTAACAGTCACAGAAAGCCTGAGCCACTACAGGGAAGGCAAGATGCTGGTCCATGAAATCAGGCAAGCATCACAGTGGAGAGGTCCACGCCATCACAGAATGAGCCATCTCAGAAGTGGGAGATCCTGCTGCCCTAGTCACACCTTAATCTTAACTATCCTATAATCTCAAGACAAACCCAAAGCCAGAACCATTCAGAGAAGTTAACCCCAAGTCTCAGATCTACAGGACTGTGCAAAATACTAACTATTGGCATTATTATTTTAAGAATTAAGGTCCGTGATAACTAACAGAGTATCAGACCTCATGATGGGGTATAGGTGGATCACCTAGCTTATGGTAAACTCCCTGGCTTTAGGACTACCGACCTGCCAGTCCACTCTTTCCCTGGGGGTCACCACTGCACACAGATACAAAAGCTGAGCTCCAGCTCTCATAAGGGCAGCTAGGTAAGTACACAAATGTACACCAGAGTGCACAGCCACAGAGGATGAGGAATAAAGGCCAGCCTGATAAATAACAAATACATAAATAATTCCTGAAGCCTAAAGATTGTGGGTATATTTGCAGAAGAAACTCATGGAAGAGCTAAGGGGGACAGACCATCTCCGGGCCACAACAAGGAGGGGGAAAAGCCATGTCACATTCTTCAGGGCCAGGCTGTGGGGACTATGCAAGCTGCTCTGGCTTTATTTTACTGTTGTGTTTCTGGGGAAGTTGTAAACTGCAACTTAATTGAAAATTTCCAGGTTTCTTAACCTTTACAATGAATGCTCACAAATGTTAACCACTGTGTGTACAAGCAAAATGGTCTAGCCTGTGGGCCCATTCATTTGTAATCACTAAGAGGGCATCAATTACTCAGCCTTGAATCTCGCAGCAGCTTTATTCTCATTATAAAATAAATACCAAAATCCACATTTCCCCCAAGCAATTCTATTTCTTAATCGTCTTTTATATTCTTCTGGAAAGTTCCATGTTTTATTTTATTTTTAAAACAGTATTGTCTTGTGTGTATCAAAGCTGTCATGATGGTTGTTATGGAACATGCGCCCTGTTTTCATAAATGAAGTAAATAACGTGGTAATGCAGAAGTGAAAGATTGAAAGTCCTGCAGGTGCGAAGAGAACTCCCTGAAGGGGAAAATGTCACAGGGCAGTGAAGAGTGACATTTCACTCAGTTCCCAAGAAAAGCCAGTCAACTCTGACTAGATGGCCTCATGAAAAGAAGTCCATAGTCCAAGTTGTCCTTCCAGAAACAGCAAGGCCCCAGAAAAAAGTAGCATGCAAGAGAAAAATCAGATCAGCCCCTAGTCCTCAGCTGTATTGAAGGAAAGAAAATCAATATATGACTTGCTCCTCAGAGAGGGGGCTCAGGAGGGGTGTGAGGGAACAGCCACCTCAAATGTGACCTGTACCCTCACAGGAAGGATGGCCCTGCAATGCAGGTGAACCGTCCATGTAGCTAGCTTTTCTTTGGTTGTATGATCTCCAATTTATGTGGCATATGTGGATGATCTGGACATGATAACACAGTAATGACCATGCTAAACGAAACTGACTCAGAGACGCATGTGAGGGTGGACCACTGGCCCATGTCCTGATACTGAAGTTTCACAGTTGTGTAATATTCCACTTCTTCTTGTACAGCTTGATGAAATATCTCACCCACAATTGACATCCTAATGATTCCCAGAGTATCAGGTGCATAAGAAGGTGACATTTTGAGGGTTACATGCTTGTGTTTGTGCGTGTGCATGCGTCCATGTTTGGGTGTATGTGTGTGTTTGTGATTAGTCTGGATTAACCCTCCAATGTAATGTGATGGGTAGGCTTATCTACCTTAAAGAATCTCAAAAAAATGAGCTCACTTAGATAGGGTCCCATGGCTTAGTAAGTAACAACTCCTGAATTTAGGTAGATCTGACTCGAGAAACTTGGAAATGTAAAAGTCATCGCCTCATCAGAACCCCAAATCAAAGAGAAGAACTCCCCCAAGTCTTTTCCTGGTCAGTCAACATATTTAACCAACGAACTTAGTGCCATGGTTATATGGATATTATTACTAAAAGGAATGTAAACTAACCATAAGTTATTAACTGCAAATCTTTTTTTAAATGGAAATAAAATTATCAATTTGATCACCAATAGTAAAAGATCATTAACCCTTCCTCTGAGGGGAACAGATATAAGATACATAGCTATGAATACTTAGAAGGAAAAGCAAAAGAACTCAGGCAGGTGGTGGTGGTGGGCATGGAGGACATGACAGGGACCAGTCTCTCTGTGGACCTGCAGTGTAGTATGGGTGGACAGTGAAGCCTGAGGTCCTCTTCCGAGTGAGGGGAGGCTGCCCTCGGATGGGAGGCGTGGATTTAAAGAGTTTTTTCTTAGTAAGAGAGACACTTTTCAAATTTTCTTTTGAACTTCTTATTTCCATCTTAAATCTGCACAAATAAAAATAATTGTCAGTTTTTCAAAGGGTCCTTGTGGTTCACTGTGGAGGAAGGGGTTTGGCGTAGTTTCCACAGCTTTCAAGTTTTTCTTATTTAGAGGGAAAATCTGAGCCCCTGGGGAGAAACTGGAGGTAGGTAGATGTTCTCAGGGCTTCCAGAAATACTGTCTGTGATGAGAACAATCCAGGGAAGGAGGAGTAAGGGAAACGCACGTGGGAAGGAGCGAGACAGGGACAGTTCAGAGATGCGTGTAGAAGCAAAGCCACATCAGAAGAGAACACTTCAGGCTAGAAGTGTCTCAGCATTTGTCTAGCACATGTGAGGCCCTAGGTTCAATTCCCCCAAAGGAGACCTCTCCATCCCATCTTTCACCAGAAGGACTTAATTATCACATTGTTTTAAAAGGAAAAAAAAATTTCAAGAATAGCACCGTCCCATAGAGCTTTCTACGATCATGGAAGTGTTCTCTATCTGTATTGTCCAAAAACAGTAGCTGTCAGACACATGTGGTTATTAAAAGGTAAAAGAAAACGTGGCTGGAAAAATGGTTCTTTGTGGTAAAGAACACATGCAAAGGACTGTGGATTGGTTCCCAGCATCCACACAGAGGCTTACAACCATACATAAACTCTAGTGCCAGAGGATCCAACACCCTCATCTGGTCTCCATGGATACCAGGCATGCACATGGTACACATACAGACATGAGGCAAAACACATACATATAAAATAAAAATAAATCTTTTAAAATATTTTAAAAATAAGGTAGAATAAAAATTTACATTTTAGTTCAGCCTTTGTGTTAGCTACATTTTAAGCACTCTGCTTGCGTGTTTTTCCACAGCTCTCTATGCCAACATCCATTAGAGCATTTATGACATGGTATTGTAATTGTTTCTCTCAGTTCAGCCCTGACATGAGGATGTCAAAATACCGAGATCTGGGCTAAGGCACCGAGTGGTTGCAGTATGTGGTAACTACCTGGTAAGCACCCCCTGATGACGTAAGACGCAAGACCCCAAGCTGCGCATGTGCGGAGTGAGGGCAGGATCCAATAGTAAGGGCTGGTGTGAGCAGGCAAAAGGAGGGATGGGTGGGTCAGGGAACCACTAATCCACGGCTCTATTCTCATGATTACTTCCAGGGGCTTTGTTCTCTGAGAGAATCCTTATCTTTATCCCTTCTATAACAAGTGTGTGTGTGTGTGTGTGTGTGTGTGTGTGTGTGTGTGTGTGTGTGTGGTGCTGGGATAGAACCCAGGGTCTCAAGCAGGCTAAGCAACTGCTGTAGCACTAAGCCGAGCTACATTCTCAGTCTTCAGAGGTTAAATTTGCACCAAATTTTAATAATAAATCGAATCCTAAATCTTGATGATCAATCACTATGTTAATCAGAATCAAATGAGACCAGGGTCAATAATCTTCTCATGAAAAAAAAAAATGCTGTGTTCTTGATCACCAAAACATAATTCACCATGGCTTTCTGACTCTGTCACATCTTTTCCCAAGTTAGGTTTAAGAAATTGTTTAATTTTTTTAAAATGCGTTTTTCTTTATAAATCTAGTAAGTTTCTGGTTTGCCTATATCCCTTTTCTCAAAGATGTACCCAAGACCGAACTCTTGTTTTGAGACCACTCAATTTTGCTAAAAAACAAAAACAAAAACAAAACAAACAAACAAACAAAAAACAAGAACCAAAAACAAAACAGCTATGGCAATGAACAGCTGAGTTCAGAGGAAATAGTCCAACAAACTTACTTGTGGGCAGGGAAATCTCAATCTCCAATAGTTTTACTTTCCAGGAACTGTTATTCTTCTCTCGATTACCCCCGACCTTTAAAAAAGTAACAACTTGACTGGCTTGTCAGGCCTATCAAAGGGAAGAAGGCCCAGGATTGGCCCATGGGTCTGCTTACCAATGCCCATTCTAAAGACATGTTCTCTCATTAAAGGTTTCTTATAAAGTTTCAGGTCACACAACCATTGGGATATGAGGATATTAGCAGAGGCTAGCCCATCAGCAAGGAAGGTGAGGAATATGAGAGCTTTAGAGTCTAGTAGATCCAGGACCCATCAGGAACCATACCAGGGTGGACAAGCTGGGGGAGCACTGGGAAGCTCTGCAGGTATTAGGGCCCTTTAATTAAAACAGCTTGGTCCAGACTCCTATCAGCCAAAATCCTAATCGACGTGAGTTTCAGCAAGGCCTTAATCACGCCTTTCCTCTGCAGCTGTACTGTACTCTTTCCAATTAAGCTTTAAGATATTGTGTTGGAAATAACACTGTGCGAAAAATGGTGGAATACATTCTGCAAGCCAGTATTCTAAATAGTGCTGTGCAGACAGTGAACATTTTTTTGAGGGGGGCAGGGGTAGGAGTGGTGGTTCGAGACAGGATTTCTCTGTGTAACAGAGCCTTGGCTGACCTGGAACTCCCTCTGTAGACCAGGCTGGCCTGGAACTCACAGAGATCTGCCTGCCTATGCCTCTGGAGTGCTGGAATTAAAGGCATGTGCCACCATGCCCAGCTTGAACTATTTATTTTCAATTTTTTCCAAATTGCAGCTCTCTAAATTGTCTCTGAAATGTTTGACCTGCTATCAATAAGTCAATATATATATGTATATATATAAAATCACATAATCTCTCTCTTTTGTAGAACTCCTATTGGAAAACTGTGTGGCTAAAAAAATGCAAGGAAAAGATTAGCTGCTTGCTGTTAGACAGTGGGTATTTAGGCTTCACACAGCCTGTGATAACTTAAGGAACCATCCTCCTAAACAATGCATGGATCTCATAGGATACAGCACTGTACAATGATATTACTTGCATCTGCTCAGTTCAAAAACTGCAAAAACCAAAGTGGAAGACTAAAGAAGCTTGCATTAGAAACCAACATATGGAATAGGGTTGACCTATACTAACATGGCAGACACAGAAGTCCAAGCCCCAGTATGTCTTCCTGACTCCACGGTGCTGTTCTGTGCTTTTTCTTTCTGCATTTTGCACAATGAGCAGAGCAAGTTATTTGTTTATGGAACACCGGCAGAAGAACAGTCCTGGACAAACTCAGAGTCTGCCCTGCAAACAGCACTCAAGTTCTCCATTGACATATGCCTTACACTAGCAGCCATGTGTGACACTGATATGTGGGCCAGTCTCAACACTTACCTGAAAGGTATCAAAAAAACTCAGGCAGAAAATCAGCTAAGTGATTTTTATCAAGACACAGTAGTTCCTGACTTGGTAAGGTTAGGAATAATAATAATAATAAAAAAAAAGGACACACACCATAAAACTATGGTATATAGAGACTGACTCCAAAGCAGAAATGCATGAGGGTATAGAAAGGAAGAGATGCATTATATTATGTATATCCCAACGTGATTGCTCTAACATGACTCCAAGTACTCTCCTCATGCGTCACTTCCAGGGCTTCTTAGATGAACGCCAAGGTTAATGTAGGGGCAGAGAGGTGCTACCCAAACTCTTACATGGTACACCGAGCTTCCTGTTACGTACTGAAAAACTTCTCAAGATTCTCTCCCAGGAGACACAGCTCAGTGTCCTGTGACTTTAAGAGGTACTGGGTGCTGGGTCTTGGGGGGTGGTAACTATCTAATCTGCTGTCCTCCCAAAACTGAGCACCACTGACGAGTCATCTGCAGACATGAAACTGAGACCTGGAGGGAAGATACTTTGTTGAAATCAGACATGCTTGGTTTCAAAATGCAAACAATGGAGGGAAATTCCACAGGCACATGACCAGGCACTTCAAGATGCCTCTTACGGTGAAGCAATGGCACTTCACCAACTCAAGGGGGAGCCATTCCTATCAGCCGTCCTGGGTTTATACAGGAAGGTATTTTCTGGCAGAGGGCAGTGGATTCTTTCATTGTCATAAAGTCAGGTACATTATGAAGCTATTATGACAGATGAGAGTCCTGACAGAGTGATTTCGTCTGGATTTTTAGTATGTGGTATGGGCTATTAGTCGCCCCGTCATCCAAGGTCATTTCCCTACAACTCAAAGGATGAGAGAAGGGCTACAACCACAACTGTACCAACTGCAGTGTGTACACGGTTTAGAAGACAGAAAGCAGGGAGTGTGGGGGCTGACAGCACCCCTGAGCAGGTGGGGGCAAGATGCCTTCTCCTCCATGCATCACGGTCCCCACTCTATAGTAGTTATAGGCTGTCATGATTAATTATGGCCAACTTAACAGTGTCTAGAATCACTGGGGAGACAAACCTCTGGGTCTATCTAAGATTTTCTAGACGGTGTTAAATGAGGTGGGAAAACACATCCTAATAGGGTAGGTATGGTAAGTGGGTGCCATTTGTGGGCTGGCATACTGGGCATGAATAAAAAGCAGCAGCATGCTGAACACCAGTGGTCATCTCTCTGTTTCCTGCCTATACATGTGGCCAGTGGCCATAAGCTTTCTCTGCTTTCCTGCTTTTCCTGCCATGACAGAATCTAGTCCTTGTAGTGGGGAGCCCAAATAAGCCCTTCGTCCCTTGAATTTCTTCTTGTTCGGTATTTGGTTACAGTATTGAGAAAACTAACTAATGCATGGAACTTGGTGATGCCAGCTGGACTTCTGTCTTTAGTAGCTCTGCTTTAGGTTGTCTAAAGGAATGGTCAGTGAATAATAACCCAAATATGTCCAACTACCTGTATTTGTATGGCCTTGGAGCTAATAGCTGCTTTTATATTGTTAAAACAGTTGGGGAAAAAAAAAAAAGTGGAGTATTCCACAACGTGAAAATTTGAAATTCAAACTTCAGTGCCCACAAGTGTGCTGGAACACAGCCATGTTCATTCATTTCTGCATTGTCTGTGCCTGTTTTAACAGGACAACAGCACAGTGAGTAGTTGCCATAGAGACAGTATGGCCCACAAAGCCAAAAATATTCACTATCTGGTCCTTTATAAAGAGAAAGATGGCTGACCCCGGTCTAAAGAAAGAAAGGAGTTGCTCTCAAACCAAATTCTATTTTTGCAGAGATCATAAGACATTCCAAGCAATATGGCAGGTGTAAGAGTTTATCTACACAAACCTGAAACTGAGACGAGAGGTAAGGTCAGCCTCGGTCACCTAGCCCCCTTGACTGCACCTTGAAATGCCATCAATCAGTGTGTGCCTTGCAGAACTGGGAAAGGGCTCAGTAGAAATTTTAGCACACAAACCCCTGACACAATCCAGGGGCGTAATAGGACCCCGGTGATGTCATATGATAAAGGAGATTTCTCTGGAGGCTTCTACATGGCATTGAGCTGGAGAATTTCCAAGAAATTGAATTTCTAAAGTGCCATCCTTGACGCTTCAAAATAATTCCACCCGAGCACCAATCCTCCTTGAAGAAAACATTGTCTTTTCAGTGACCCCTGCCACTGAGTGTCGTCCTCAAAGACATAAATTGGATGCTATTTTCTTTCCAGCGAGACAGACTAAATCCAGGATGTAGATTTTCCAATTAGGTTCTCTTTAAACATCTGTTGGTAGGCTGCATTTAACATTAGTTATTTGAGCAAAGCACAATTTGATTAGACTGTCTGAAACTAAGCCAAAGTCTGCAAAATAATAGCTCAATTAAATTCTGTTTTGCTTGCATTTGTCTTAGATTTTCCTGAGTGTGATACTATTCCAAATAGTCAAGTAAACCAATTCCTTTCAAAATGAGAGATTTAGGTGTATTTTCCATCCTCCCTCCATGTATATTTAATAATCTTTCCCATCTTTGCTATGCTTCATTGAACCTAATCTTGACACCAAATGCATTTCCATATTTTGCCTTTAGTCTCCTTTAATTTTCTATGCTTGTGAATTAAAGTTCTCTGCCATTATTATACCTAAACAGATTAGCAAATTTATAAAAGCAGGCAGAGGGCATTAGGGCAGCCTACCTTCAGTGAAGAAGCTCCCTTAGTTTTCACTCCCTACCCAACATGTATTTGAAGGCATTTGAAGTCTGATTCAGGGAGGATTGCCTTTAGAGTCTTTTAATGATGTTTACAATCTTGAAATGTTGCTGGAGGATTAAGAACCTGAGACTAGTATGCAGCCTCATTCTCAAAAGCAGTTTGTCAATTTACCTTTCTTTTAGCTTATATATTTCAAGCATTCATTTGCTCATTCACTGACTCATCACTTTCTCATTTAGGAACTCATTCATGAAAGAAACTCTTACAGGCTGTGGAGATGGCTCAGTTGGTCAACGGCTTGCTAAACAAGCATGAGGACCCGAGCTTCATCTCCTGAATCAATATTAAAAAAAAAAAAAAAGCCATGTGTGATCGCAGCCATGTGTGATCGCATGTACCTGGGTGGCAGAGCCAGGCAGATCTTTGTGGTTCACTGGCGAGTCAGCTTGGACTACTTGCTGAGTTCTAGGCCAGTGAAAGACAAGTATCTTCACCCAAGGAAAGACTCCCAAGGTTGATCTCTGGCTTCCACATGCTCATGCTCACACACCACACACTCACAGGAAGCTTGCACAGATCATCTAACTTGTTACATGCATGGTCAGGAGTGACTAGGAGGTGAAATTTTAGATTATCAATTCCCCTTGCCTTTGAAGACTATCTAGCATTAGTTCATAAGAAAAGAGACACCAGGATGGACCTTTCAGAACAGTATGATGCTCATTCATGGATAATATAACATACTGGATGACCTAGTCCATCACAATAGGGAGGGTAACAGGAATCCCTTGTCATTTAGTATTGATGAAATACCTAGAAGACTCAACTCACAAAGAATAAAGGTTGATTATGTCTCTTGGTTCCCAAGGTTGGTGGGGTTGCTTTAAGGGCTGTGGTGAGGTGCCTCAACATGGTGGAAACCTGTGGCCAGGGAAAGTCACTCACCAAGAGATGCCAGGAGGAAGTAGGGGTGTCCCAATACTGCCTTCAAGAGTATGTCCCTAATTTCCTACTTACTCTTAAACGTCACAATATCTCCAAGAGCGTCATCCGTCTTTAAAACAGGAGCTTTTGGTAGATAGGCAGTTACAACTCACACTAAAACATACCAGGAACAAAGATAGCCACTCACCTACACTGAGTGACTGTTACCTTTCTGTCCAAGCGATTTACAAACATTAACTCAGCAGATATTAACACCACCTGGGCATAGGAGCTAGGGTCATTCTGATTTTCAGATGAGAGGTGAGGTGTTCATCAGATATACTGACCTGTCAGTAGACAGCAAAGACTGTTCCCCAATCTACCACTCAAACATCTGGGTGGTGTTCACTAACACAAAAACGGAAATGTGAAACTTGGAGTCTTGCAAGGAGCTGTTTTCTCTTTAAAACACAATTATGAGAAGAGTGCTTTCTTCTGAGAACTTACTGTTTCTCAAGCCTAGTGCCAGTTACTTTCAGGCATTAATCACTTAGCCTTCGAAATTACCTTTAGGTAGGCAGGGTAACCAGCCATATTCTCTAGATGGGAAAATGGAAATAAAGAGAGGGTAAGCTACTTTCCTGGGGCCACACAGGAATAACATGCTACCAGGACTTGACTTGTCAACCTGACACCGGGAGTCACACTATTAATAGTAGCATGATTCAGCCGCCATCCTTCCATATTTATTTGGACATGTGAATTTCCAAAATGCCATCCTGTGCAGTTAATGCAGTTAAAGAACAATGCATACCTTAGATCTGACAATAAAAAGATACAGTGCTGGAGACAAATGGAATTTACCCAGTATCCTGGAAAGATATTGGGGAAATATACGAAGCATATATTTAATTTGAGGCAGGATTTCCAAAACTATCAAGGAATAGTTTAAGCTTCTCAGAAAAAAAAAAAATTTCAAGTACTTTTCCACTTTGGTATGTTTTCAGTTGCCAGTCAATCCTGGTAAACAGAGCACTGCTTCTAACATTGGTGCCCTGGGCAGACATGGGTAATCAATTACCAAGTTTAATCTGGACCCATAATCCCTTAAACAGCACTGGCAGATACACACACACACACACTTAAACCAGTGGGTAGAAGAGAATTTCTCTGCTCTGTGTAATTCTCTGTGTCTTACTATTATTTTGTTTCTAGACTAACAATCCAATTGTGTTACTGAATAAAAAACACACCAGACATAATTTTATTGCTGTCTTACTAAGAATGGATTCATTAGGTCTGAGAAGTGGCTATTCATGAGCATACAGGGAATGTGCAGCCTGTGTGTCCTATATCCAGAAGAAATCCACTACACAGCATCCACAGATTAAGTAATGAAGAGGGAACTTGAGACACAGGGCAGTGCACACAGAAAGGGGAGAAACAGGGTCATGCTCAAGTCATGGGGTGCACCGTCTCTTTCTGAAAAAGGGAGACAAAGATATTCTTTTGAAATGTTAAACATAATTTAATCACCAAGCTTATTTATTCTAAACAGCAGGTAGCGGGGCAGGCTGCAGTTCTAGATTCCTTGGACTTTCAAAAGTTATCATGAGGACTGTGCTTATTTTACCTCTTTGTAAAAACAAGTATGAGCCTGGTGGTGGTGGTGGTGGTGGTGGTGGCGCATGCCTTTAATCCCAGCACTCGGGAGGCAGAGGCAGGTGGATCTCTAAGTTCGAGGCCAGCCTGGTCTACATAGTGAGTTCCAGGACAGCCAGGAATACACAGAGAAACCCTGTCTCAAAAAAAAATTATAATTCTAAATTTCTGTGTCTCTCCCATTCTTCCCAGCAAGGCTATAGCCATCTTATCAAGGCTCCTACTTTAGTGCAGAGCCATGGGAAGGCAGAATTTGGACTTGGTCTGACTGATAAGGGGCACCACCGAAGTTCTGAAGAGCAGTGGAAACGGTGTCTACAGAAAGGTTTAGAGCGATGTGTGGAATATGAAATACCTACAAAGGGGAGAAGGTGCCTCGGGTTTGCGGCTATGGTGCAAGAAGGATGCGAAGCCCTTCCTAAATCCATGCATGTGGATCTGAACAACTGGCGCCAGAACTGAGTGACGGCGGGGGAACACAGAGGCGGGAATGGACGACATCAGCGGAAGGAAAGATGGCGGCTGTGATGGCCAAAGCAGAGAGGATGAAAAGGTGGTAAGTGGGGGACAACACCAGCATGGCTGACTAACACAGCCAGAGACAGAGCCATCTGCCTGGAGACCAACTGTTATGAATACACTGGAGCCGCTAAGAGCAGCTTCCATGGGCTCGGGGTCATTCACACATGTCTGACGCACTGTAAGGGACACAGGAATCGAACATAGGAGAATGGATTCTAGAAGAGAATTGGAAAGAAAGAAAAACAGCACAAACTCCAGAAACTCCAGTTTGAAGAAGTTTAAAAGAAGCCAACCCCGTCCCCAAATACAAGTTAGCCAAAGTAACTTACAGTACTAAGAATGGAGACAATGTCAGAATTTAGTGGCAGTCCAATTCAGGAGGAGAAAAGTCAGATTTGGAAGGCAGGGATAGAAAAGGGTAGGGATTAAAACAAACAAACAATACAAAAGCTGAAGTGTCCACAAAATATTCTGGAATATTATGGTTCTAAATGTTCAGCAGCCATAGGAAGTAGAAGAGAATGGCTGGGAAGGTGTAAGCCACCCAAAGGTTTTGAACTACCCATTTAAAATCCACATTTACCAGGAATCCCAATAAATGTTGGGCTCTGTCGGCCTGAATATTTCCCAGAGCAATTCACTAGGCTGTAACGAAAAAGGACAAGGGCTGGCGCTCTTTGCCCAGTTGAGTCCTGGCGGCTTTAAAACTCTACTACTTAAGTAGTTAAAAATCTGTTCTTTTTTTTGGGGGGGGGGGCAAGCTATGAATAGAAGGCAGCAACCCAGGCCCTTCAAAAACAATGAGTGGTTGGTCTCTGTAATTTACTGGGCAATAATTTCAAACTCAAACAATCCCAATAGCAAGGAGACTAAAGTCTAGCAAAAGTTCAAAATGGGATATGTTCTCTTTAAAATCTTGAGAGCAACTAAATATGACAACCATCTGATGTATGAAAATTATTCACAACCAAAAACAGACAGTCTGGAAATAGCCGGGATGACTTCATTTAGACAGAATTACCCAAATCTGTTTCTAATATACACAGTACACATAATAAATTTTTACAATATGACAAGCAAAACAAACTTAATAAAAGTTCCCGATCTTTTGTTACACAAGCATGCTATATCCATGGTATGTTTATAATAGTTTGCTCATGATATCACAACTCGGTAACAAAGGCGTAGGCAATACAAAAACAGTTACTAGGCATGACATCAGCTCACAACTACCGTAATTACATCGAAACACAAATTTCCCAAACTGTACATTTTCCAAACTGCTTCTCAATTTCAACGGCTGCGTTTAGACAATTACTTACAGAGTGGTCTGCAGGCTTTGAGTAATACCCGGCTTTCTTCTCTTTCCCAAGCGTCATTTCCCTTTAGAAAGTGCATATTTCAATTACAGCCACTATTTTTCAGACATGCCCATAAACACATGTCCAAATTAGGAGACCATGTGGTCTGGTGGTTAGTGAGGAGCACCGGGCATCAGCAACGCCCATTCTGTTCTCTTCACTGTGCCTGCATGCTATGCCCAGGAGAATCTCAAGGCTGCTTCAAAACGATGCAGATTATATTGCCAGATGATGTGGGCGGGAGTCCCGGATGGGTCACATAACAGGATCATGGCCTCTGGCAAGACCACTGTTCTGTGATACTTCCCTCATTGTGAGATGGGAAGAGGGGGCACTGGGGAGATGGGTTAGTCAAGGGTCTGTTATACCGGCATGAGGACCCGAGTTCAGGTCCTAAGGACCTCTGTAAAACCTAGGCAGTGTGGAGCTCCTGGACCTCCTTAACCAGGAAGGCAATAAACAAGAAGATCCTGAGGCTTGCTGGCCAGTCAGTCCAGCCTAATCAGTAAGCTCCAGGTTCACCGAGAGACTCTGGCTCAACAAATAAAGTGGGAGGGCGAGAGAGATGGCTCACTGATTAAGAACACTCACTGCTCTTCTAGGGCTCTTCAGTTCCCAGCATGCATATCAAGGTACCAGGGAATCTGATGCTGTCTCTCAGCATCCCCACATATGTGACACACACTCATACAGACACACATGTACATGTGAATAAAAATAAACAAATGAAATAAGGTGGAAAGTGACAGAAGAGGAAGATATCCCAAAACAGATCTCTGGTCTCCATGTGCACTCACACACCTGTGATCGTGCACAATACATGTACAAGTGTATGCAGTCGAGATGGTGATAAAACTCCCAGAGGACTGATGTAGAGTAGCTGCCTGCTAGAAAGTTCTACATAACTCTTCAGTGTTTATTATCATTATGGTTATCTTTCTGGACAGATGTCTGTCTGAAAACCTAGCTTAACTGAACTTGACCCACATCATAACTCTTCTGAGGTCAGGGCAAGGTGGTGTCTTGATCACAGGATCTCGACAGAGTGACTTTCAAGTCAACAGAGTTTGAAAAGCATGAATGCATGCATGAAGGAAGGATTACATCCACTACTTTCAGAAGTGAAAAATGTGATCTGGGCTTCATGCTCTCTAATTGCTTTCATGTTCTTACAGCTCACGCTGGTGAGCCTGTGAGCCCATCTGAAATGACTGGTTAAGGGGAGAAGGGCTGCCATGCTCATGATCTCAGAAGAGCCTCTTGTGAGGATCAAAGTTGGTGCACCCATGCCATGTGTGTGACCTCTGTCTCGCTATGTTTTGAGGTCAGCTGGCTCTCCTGAGCAGGCAGGGTGCCAGGGGAACACGACTACCCCCATTGTCACTTCTAGCCCATGGTGCTGCACCGAATGCTGTTATTCTAGGCTTCAGGAAATTTTCTAACCACTGGACAGGGTCCAAGGCTGTGCGCTAATGAGTTTCAGATTGGAGGACCTCACTGGGCATGTGTCAGAAAAGTGGCACAGTGTAGAGGGACGTGGGGAGCAGGAAAGCAAAGTCTCTCTCTCTCTCTCTCTCTCTCTCTCTCTCTCTCTCTCTCTCACACACACACACACACACACACACACACACACAGAGGGGAGGAGGGAAAGAAGGAGGGAGAGAGAGAGAAATGAGGAAAAACCAGTAGTTAAATACTGGCTGTTCAAACTGACAGGGAACGTCACTGACCTCTGCACTTCATCAGAAATTCTTGCAGACTTACAAAATAAAGGAGTTCGCTTTTATCACACACTGAGAGGCTCATATGGAAAAATGGAAAACACTACATCACTTGACCTCAGCGTGCCCCCTTTCAACCACAGACGAATACTGTGTACAAAAATCCTAAATCAACTTAAGATGTTCCAACAACACCAACCGAAAGGCCTTAATTTTCTGCATTAGACTTGATGATTACTATTTTGGGTCTTGCCAGTTTGCTTAGAAGGATTATACAGGAAAGAGACGGGTAATTCCGGGAAGGGTGTTTTATCACTTTGCAAGTAACACTAACGTGGTGACCTCTGATGAGGGGGTATGGAGGTGGGGTTGGAAGGCTCATCCTGAGTGACACTCCAGAGCAAGCATGGCTCACTGGGGTGGGAAAGTCACTCACCACTGAATCACCGTTATTTGCTTACATTAGCAGAACATTAAAACAGATTTTAAACAACATAAAGGCACTCGAGCCGGCTGCTTGGTGAGTCATTTTAATAGGGAACCAAGTGTTTTTCTCTCTGTTGGATTTCATAAGGAGATCCTCACTGAGTCCTCACATAGCGGACGCATATTTGGTCTATTTCTTTCTTTCTTCCTCTTTTTTTTTATATAAAAAACATACTTATTTTTATCTGTGGGGGCATTTTATCTTGAGCGTATGTCTGCGTACCACATGCATACAATGCCCACAGAGGCCAGAGGAGGGCTCTGGGTCCCCTGGAATGGGAGTTACAGATGATTGTTAAACACTATGAGGGTGCTGGAGACTGAACCTGTATCCTCTGGAAGAACAGCCCATTCTCTTAACCACTGAGCCATCTCTCCAGCCTTTCTGGTCTACTTAAGAAGAACCACTCCTTGGGAAAATTTGACTCACAGAACTTCAAATGTAAGAAAACACACACACACACACACACACACACACACACACACACACACACGAACACATACCATCTCCACTTCTTAGTACTTGAGATTTTAAAATCCAATCCTTTCACATCCTCTAATTGTCATCAAGATTTCTTCCGACAATGTCTATAAAATTGATTGCTTGTAGTTCTGAGTTCTGTTCAACACATGGAAACAATATAATTTAAAGTATTTTCAATGAGGGTGGAAAGAGAGACAGAACCTCGGGAAGCCTCTGTAGAATTTGGGCAATGTGGGAATGGAAGGGAGCAACCAGAAGCAGAGGAAATGACCTGAACAGTGGAGGCTGCGGGAATCTTTGACAGAAACTCCAAATATGGAAACTCTAAACCTTACTGTAATACCGACTGACATATCCCCCGTCAGATATGAATGATGGTTCTGGAACATTAATACGTTCATTAAATCCTAGCTCCCTGGACTGAAAATACTCTGTGCTCTAGTGTGCAGGCGTCTTGACGGCTTTGTTGCCATCACAGACGTGAGGACCTCAGATGACACAGTGGTGGAGAAGCCTCATACCTCCACCCAATCTGTTGTTTTCACAAGTTTAATCTAGGTATGAAATAACCTGATTGTGGAATCACATGGAGTCAACATCTTCAACTCTGTTGTGTATCACAGAAGTCACTATGGGTGGTGACACACTCCCATGATGCTTAACAACTACACAGGGCTCCAACTCCCCAATCTGTACCACTGCAAACTACGGTTGTTTCTTTTGTTCCCCACACCCCCTTTCCTGAAGCACAAGTAGATGACCAGCAAGGGTCCGACAGTGTTATTCCTAATTACCTTTTTTTTTTCACTCTTGATCCTGTGGCTCTCATAATTAGTTACCTGGGGCTGCAATCCAATTTGAAGTGATGACAAGAAAGTGATCCATGAAAAAGTAATAAGTTAAATCCAATTTCAGCCTGCCTCTAATTAAATGCACATGGAACTAATGACTCCGACCCCAGCATTTCAGTGATAATGGTAATTAGCGAGGTGGGAGTCACTCTCTTTTTCAACACTGGAGGTGGAAACCACAAGGTAAAATGGTAGGAACACTCTTAATTACATGTGTCATTTTGTCAGCAATTTACACATTTTTGACCAGTCAAGTATGTTTTTTCCCTTGTCCCTCTCCACCTCCTAGCCTGTGCAGTGATTATAACACAGTATTCCATGTTCCAACACACGTAAGCACAGAGGAGCAATCAGCCTTGAGGAAAAAGAATCATTCTTCTTCATTGCTGCTCACTGTCCTGATGCTCACACACATACATACAAACACATACAGGCACACACAGATACACATGCAAGTATATACACACACAAAGATATGCAAATAGAGCTGCAATTAGGGAATTATGCAGATCTAAGCCCCCACCCCCACTGAAGTCAGTTACTTACAGTAGAATTAGTTTTTATTCGTTTGGCTTTTCGTTTGCAATATGGAAAACGTAATAATTTGCTCATTTATGGAAACTATGACATTCGGAGGGGGCCGAGAAAACACACATGGAAGCGGGGGCAGCTATTAGCGTCTGGTAGCACACCGATGGCCTGTGGCTCTCCGAAGTCTGGCTGCCCATCAGTGTTCTAGTCCTGTCTGGGTGGTCGGTGGCAACTCCCATAACCTCTCGGAGTTCCAGTTTTCCTTCTCCAGGGTAACAGCCACCTAGCTCTCAGAACTGCTATAGGGCTGGGCCTACATTGAGCATTGAACTTCCATCACCTAACGCACTCCGCTCGTGGTGAGGCAGACAGGATTTGGTGGTGGAGAGTTTTATGTCAACTTGACACAGGCAAAAGTCCTATGAGAAGAGAGACCATCAACTAAGAAAACGCCTCCCTCAGATCAGACTGTATGCAGGCCTGTAAGACATTCTCTTAATGATGGATGGGAGAGGGCCCCAGTCTATTGCGGGTGGTGCTACCCCTAGGCTGGTGGTCCCGGGTTCCACAAGAAAGCAGGCTGAGCAAGCCATGAGGAGCAAGCCAGTAAGCAGCACCTCTCCATGGCCTCTGCATCAGCTTCTGCTTCCAGGTTCCTGCCTGACTTCCTTTGAAGATGAACAGTAGTGTGGAAGTGTAAGCCAAATGAACCCTTTCCTCCCCAAGTTGCTTTCCGTCATGGTGTTTCATCACAGTAATAGTAACCCTAACTAACACAGTTTGGTATAAAACATTAGAATTTCATTTGCATTGTAATATTCAAGAGCACGGAGGTAAGTTGACCATATATAAATGTCCACAGTGGGATCCTCATGACAGTGAGATCACCAATCAAATAAACACACCCAGTCATGGAGCTGGGCTGTGCTTGTGAGACTGGCACATGGTCATATGACATTTCAATAAAAGTGAAGTGGTCAACACAAGCTCTGCTAACATAAACCATGTCACCATTCTGGAAGCAAGGACAGAAAGAGACTATTAGAAACAAAATCTAAAGTCAGGAGTATGAACTCAGGCTCCTCAAAGAGCCACATGAAACCCTTGAAAACTGGTTGCAAAAGTCTGCATGCATAGATATTTTGCCACGGGGAGGGAAGGCCAGTGTTCTCATCAGATATATTTTTTAAATTATTATTACTGGATGTCCGTCAGTGAGCGATACATGTATGTTAGCTATGGAACATGTATGGAGGTCAGAGGACAACTTTGTGTAGTCAGTTCCTTCTTTCCACTGTGGCTTTTGAGGAACAAACTCAAGTCACCAGGCTCGTGGAAAAAAAAAGTCTTTAATCTACTGAGGCGCCTCTCTGGCTCCTGCGGTCACATTTTTGATAGTTTGTATAATCTAGAAGATTTTAAAAAATACTTTAGAAATAATTTCTATTTTTTATTCCTTATCAAAACTTACTTTTAGGAACTTGCGATTCTCCAAAGGTATACAGAAGGAGATATATTATAAGGGACCAACGTTTTGACCTTTCTGATCTGTTTTAAAGACTAGAGATGCTGGCTATAGGCATTTCTTGCTTGGAACAGTAAGGGATGTAATTTAATTACCTGAATCACCTACTTCCCTAGCCCAGTGCAGAAAGGTAATTTTTTTATGGGCTGGTATTCCGTGACCATCCCATCTCACTAGTACAACAGAAAACTGAAGTTTCCTTTATGGGTTTCCTCTTAGCAACTTATTTCTTACTAAGTGACATAGAAATGATTATGTGGCATTAAGGGAATGATTAAAAAATACATTAAAAAAACTCACTGCCTAAAGAGTATTTTAAATAATTGCAAATAAAAAAAATGACTAACTAAACCAAATACCTGTTGAATCTTGTGTTGTAACCTCAAAGCTGGACCCCTTATAATCCTGAGCCAAAGGCTAGTTCACAAGTAGGTTTCACTATTGATTCTTCCAGAAAAGAAAAAAAAAAAGAAAAAAAGGAAAAGAAAAAGGGCCTTTTGGGTCAGGGGCTTGCACAGCACATGACCTTGGAGGGAAAAGGGACACACAAGGGAGGGAAACTGATCAGATGCCTGGCTTCAAGTTCACCGTCTTTATAGCCAGCCTGGAGCAGCAGTCAGCTTCCCACTGAAAGCCAAACACAAGGCTCGCCTTCTGTTTCGACTCACGTGCTGCAGAACCTGCGTGGACTCTTACTTTTTGAGGAGAAACTGTGTCACTTGACTTCCTTCCAGTGGATGTGTTCCAGCCAACAGGTAAAATGCTTAAAGAACCAAAAGGAATTACTACCCAGAAACAGCAGTCAAAGTTCCAAAATTTGATCAATGAAACTTGCTCATCTATTGCAAACTATTGCTAGCCAGTAGAGCCTCACGCTTTGGAGGTTATGAACACACCTGCACTGTTAGGCCTTTCTTCCACTTGTTTAAGCAATCTTCAGAAGTAGATAAATATGTATAAAAAGGCAGCCTACTATTTTTACCCACCTCTAATTTTTTTTTGAACAAAATCAAATTAATTCATTTATAGCTGCAGAGCGTCCTGAAGGCAAGGTCTGTGTCAACAGTTTAGGGTCCTGTGAGCACCTGCCCAGCACCCAGCACACTGAGGCTCTGCTGAGAATGTTTACCAGAATGAATTTAATGAATTCAGATCATTCTGATTGTGAATTTAAGATGGAGCCAATTTTCAGCTTCCATTTCTATCATTCATAAAAGAAATTTGCAAGGCAAATTAACAGTGTAAGCAAACAGACAGTGTAAGATGATGAGTGGAATACTGGTCAAGAACCCCCAAAAGTGGCCTCTCCACCTGGCTCATGCCTTCTTCTCCATCAATTAACCAGGTTGCGTCCCGAGAACTCGAGCACCAGGCATAGTTTAGCATGCATCTGCTGCATGTGTTTCTCTGCTGTTGAAATTAGTCCACTTTGGTGCTGTCTGACTTGGGTTCATGATCTCTCTCTCTCTATCGAGGAACCACTTGTAGCCTCCTCTCACTTTCCCTTTTCTTTGTTTGTCTCATCAGCCTGTGAAACTGAAGTGTGCTGCCAAACATGAAGTGGAGACCTGTGAGATATGCTTAAAATACAAGCCGTAGTAGCATCTTCGGGGACTTATTATTGCAGACCTACTCTAGGCGAGACGCCCAGTAAGGACAAGGCATGCCGAGATAGACTTCAATGTCAAGGTTATTCCTTCCAAGTCTACATACATCTTTTTATAACAAGGTGATAGACCATGTAACTGACATTAGTAATTTCTCCTGTCAGTAGAAGGCCAGCTAAACTAATAAGGCTTACTACTGGATTCCAGTGACCCTGATCAGGACACAAAGACAGCACACACATTCACACACATGCAAGCAGACACACATACCCACACATGCACAACAGCCCTCAAAAATCAATGTAAATTCTCTACTTGTCAGTTCTATCCCGATGGCTAAGAAACTCAGCATGATCTTAGCAGACCGGCTTTCATGAGAGGCATTCTCCTTCCATCCTTCCTGTATAGACTGAAGTGTAGAGCACATCATAGTGGCTGTCCCGTTACCCCAGTCATGATCCAGGACACAGTACCTGTCAGACTCTTTGGCTTGGTTGCCAAAACCCTTAATGGTCAAGAAGAAATGGAATCCTCAAAACGAAATCCCCTGAAACTTTACTTCACATATCTAGTCCTAAGTAACCTCTACTGATTACCCTAAATGCCATGTTTTAAAAATGCAAGTACTAGGGCTGGAGAGACAGGTCACTGGTAAAGGGCTTCCAGCAGAGCAGCTGAGTTCAGATCCCAGCACCCATGTGACAATGAGGCACAGTGATTTGCAAATGTAATCCTAGTCTGAGGAGGAGGAGACAGGCGGATCCCTGCAGCTCAATGGCAAGCCACCTAACTGAATCAGTGGATTCAAATTCAGTGACAGATTGTGGCTCAGAAGCTAAGGCATAATGCCGGCTATGGTGATGTCACCCTTTACTGCTGAGGCCAGAGGCCAGCGGATTTCTGTGAGTTTGAGGCCAACCTGGTCTACCTAGCAAGTTCTAAGCCATCTAAGGCTGTGAAGTATCTCAAAAACAAAAAAATAAACAAACAAACAAAAAATTGTGGAGCTGGACAGAGTAACACACTCAGTATGCAACACACACACACACACACACACACACACACACACACACACGTGTGCACACGCACATACATACAAGGGAAAACAAGTCCAGTTTATTTTTAATCATAAATGGTATTCAACTCTACAGCACTATGACTGGACAGTATCTTTGTATATTTTTAAAAACTTAATACCAAAGCTGCACTATGGATACCGCTTCCCAATACTATATTGCCATCTTCCCAATGCACTTTGAGGCCTGATAAATTCAACAGGACTCCTAGTATTTTCAAGGCTGTGAGAGGCTCCAAGAAGGAGGCCAAAGAATGGACAGGCATTTGAATCACTGAGTGACAGGCTGGGCCAGCTCCCTGTATACATTAATAAATTAGAATTTTAATTGCGTCTCTGTCTGCAGGAGATGCCCTGGTACTTTAATATGTACCAACAATTGGCTATGTTATGGAATCTGCAATGTGGCCTCCGCTGCTGACCCCTGAAACACAATTCCCAGACTGACTACGGAAACTGTTCAGTTTGATCCTTTCAACTTATTTGAATCCTGACAAATAAGCTCACAGCTGAAAGGTCAACACAGTCATATTTCATCCTCCTGAGCTGTTCTTAAGACATCTGCACAACAAAGCCCTTCTTACAACACCTGACATCCACCCTCTACGGCAAGGCACCTCATTATAACTGGCTCCTGCACCCGCGCCCACGTGGTGGGTAAGAGGGTGTGAGTTGCTGGTAGTTTACCAAATAGCTGTCCTTGGAAGAGTTTGTCAACAGTTCACGCGGGTGTTCAATTTGCCCAATAACCTGTCACTGTAAGGTTTTGACTTTTTTGGAAGAGGGATAGTTTCCCTGACACAGCAGGAAAACCAGAATTGGTGTACCAAGGACAGGACAATCTGTGCAGGACACGGTGGAAGTCGGCATCAATTTATCCTAACCCATGGGGAAGTCAACACATGTAGATCCCACACTGACTAGCAACACATTGTGTCACTGCTCATCACAAACTGTTACAAAATTTCCAGTGAGAAACCCATCCTTAGCTTCCATTGGGGGGAGGGGGGCACCTAATGCCTATCTTCTATTTTGAATGT